>NQII01001190.1:446924-552019 GCA_002778355.1 Clitarchus hookeri | reverse complement strand
TTGCAGACTTTAAGTAGAATACAAGTGTACGTGAGCCATAAGGCTCAGTCTTGGTGTGGTATGAAGTGCTTTGCAGACTTTAAGTAGAATACAAGTGTACGTGAGCCATAAGGCTCAGTCTTGCTGTGGTATGAAGTGCTTTGCAGACTTTTTAGTAGAATACAAGTGTGCGTGAGCCATAAGGCTCAGTCTTGCTGTGGTATGAAGTGCTTTGCAGACTTTAAGTAGAATACAAGTGTACGTGAGCCATAAGGCTCAGTCTTGCTGTGGTATGAAGTGCGTTGCAGACTTTAAGTAGAATACAAGTGTACGTGAGCCATAAGGCTCAGTCTTGCTGTGGTATGAAGTGCGTTGCAGACTTTAAGTAGAATACAAGTGTACGTGAGCCATAAGGCTCAGTCTTGCTGTGGTATGAAGTGCGTTGCAGACTTTAAGTAGAATACAAGTGTACGTGAGCCATAAGGCTCAGTCTTGCTGTGGTATGAAGTGCGTTGCAGACTTTAAGTAGAATACAAGTGTACGTGAGCCATAAGGCTCAGCCTGGCTGTGGTATGGAGAGCGTTGCAGACTTTAAGTATAATACAAGTGATTTAAAAAGGCTGTATAGTTTGTAGTTGTGTCTGAACAAGAAAAGCATTTAAGAGACGTACCGAGTGTAAAGACAAGTTTCAAGTTCCCATTTCAACTCGAAGACTTTTCTGGGCCCCAAAAGTGAATGACTCTCAGAATCAGTTTTAGTCATAAAATTTGCTATTCAGAAACCTTAGAGTTGTATTTCAACATGCTTATCTTTATTAGCTCGCCATAACAATATAAGGTCACCGCTCCTAGTCATGTTGAGGCAAGTCGCTGACGTAAAAACTGCACACCAGTGTAGAGGCTTGTGCATAGAGGCGATAAGGCAAGCGATGACTGAGCAAGAGTCATCCTTAGAGCTCACGTGATTAGAGACATTCAAAGCACAAGATAGCTGCAGGAAGACGGAAGCTATAAAAATGGAAATTATACATAAACATGATATAATAAACTATTAGAAAATATTTCCAAGAATAATGCAAGTGGCACCTCTTGTCACTCCGTTATTTTTCTCTCTGTTAGAATAGCGCTGTCCGGATTGTTTGTTATAGTCTATTGGCGGTTTCTTCACTCTTTTTTAATCAAACCTACAACAAATCACCGCATGTGTAACGTGTTTAGTTACTTCCTGACTGTGCCATGTATCGCAACAATTTTATTCTTGTTATCACATACACGTAATTTATTTTTGATTAGAAAGAAATTTTATTTACTTTTTATCTGTAAATTATAGTACTTCATTTATTGCTCACCGGAATAAAAATAGTGAGCAAATAAGTGTGTTGGTGATGCCTAGTAACAAGTAGGTGAACTGAGTGAGTGAGTGAAGAGATTAAGATGGCTCTTAAAAGCGAAGTCTTGAAAGTCTATGAGGGTGAAGCGAGGTGAGTCTGGAGCAGCGCTGGAATGAAAGGGCAAGAGAAATGTGAGATCCCCGAGAAAACCCACCGACCAGCGGCATCGTCCNAAACCTACAACAAATCACCGCATGTGTAACGTGTTTAGTTACTTCCTGACTGTGCCATGTATCGCAACAATTTTATACTTGTTATCACATACACGTAATTTATTTTTGATTAGAAAGAATTTTATTTACTTTTTATCTGTAAGTTATAATACTTCATTTATTGCTCACCGGAATAAAAATAGTGAGCAAATAAGTGTGTTGGTGATGCCTAGTAACAAGTAGGTGAAGTGAGTGAGTGAGTGAAGAGATTAAGATGGCTCTTAAAAGCGAAGTCTTGAAAGTATATGAGGGTAAAGCGAGGTGAGTATGGAGCAGCGCTGGAATGAAAGGGCAAGAGAAATGTGAGATCCCCGAGAAAACCCACCGACCAGCGGCATCGTCCNATGGAGCAGCGCTGGAATGAAAGGGCAAGAGAAATGTGAGATCCCCGAGAAAACCCACCGACCAGCGGCATCGTCCGGCACGATTCCCACGTGCGAAAATCCGTGAGTGACCCCGCCGGTAATCGAACCCGGTTTGCTTTCTTGTGAGGCAAATAGTCTAACCACCACACGACCGCTGTCCCAAGTAGGTCTTACGTAAAATACGAAGAGTGCGCACGAATGCGGTGCGTTGTCTGCCTGGTGTAATTTTCTATACCCAGTTAAGCAATGTTTGCTCGAGGCGGAGAAATATCCTGGAAGTAGAACTTTAGCAGGGCTAGAAAAGTGTAAAGTAACCGTGAATGGACTANTGACCCCGCCGGTAATCGAACACGGTTTGCTTTCTTGTGAGGCAAATAGTCTAACCACCACACCACCGCTGTCCCAAGTAGGTCTTACGTAAAATACGAAGAGTGCGCACGAATGCGGTGCATTGTCTGCCTGGTGTAATTTTCTACACCCAGTTAAGCAATGTTTACTCGAGGCGGAGAAATATCCTGGAAGTAGAACTTTAGCAGGGCTAGAAAAGTGTAAAGTAACCGTGAATGGACTATAGTGTAGATGATGTAACTCGTTTCCGCGGCGAATGTCGGTAGCTCCTAGTATTTAGGCAACCCACTTATACAAGATTGTTGTGCAAGTTGCGTATCTGGCAGTCAGCAGGTGCGCAAAGGTTTTGCCTTATGAGAAAACGGCTGACAAATATAAATCATTTGGAAATTCTGTTTAGTATAGTTAAGTTTGCAGACACTGCAATTAAAAATATTCAATATATATTTTGATCGTACTGGCTTAGTTTATGTGTTACCTACGAAAATGCATAGTCGAGTCACACGAGCTACGAAAGAAGATATATTTTATAAATTTAACAAAAATTTTTTTGAAAACATATATTTGTGTATCTATTATACGGCAAAATTTACAGACAGTTCCCATTTATACCTTGGAGAATTAGTTCAGCGATATTTGTGTCCTTGAAGGCAATACTGGTACAGATATGTTTCTTTTGCGTTGATAGATTTTTAAAATTTGTGTTATTTGTAGACTTCTTAACATCAGTGGAGNTGTGTTACCTACGAAAATGCATAGTCGAGTCACACGAGCTACGAAAGAAGATATATTTTATAAATTTAACAAAAATATTTTTGAAAACATATATTTGTGTATCTATTATACGGCAAAATTTATAGACAGTTCCCATTTATACCTTGGAGAATTAGTTCAGCGATATTTGTGTCCTTGAAGGCAATACTTGTACAGATATGTTTCTTTTGCGTTGATAGATTTTTAAAATTTGTGTTATTTGTAGACTTCTTAACATCAGTGGAGGAAATTATCATAGCTCTGGAGAGAAGGAATTTTTTGTTCGAGAACTCTATCTATAAAAAAAGATGTGTGTGCGTGTTTATATATATATATATATATATATATATATATATATATATATCGAANTATATATATATATATATATGCGATGTTATTTTTCATGTACGTTGCAAATAATTTTAACTAATGTGATGGCAGTCTCATTTTAAAATGAGTCATTTTTAGGCTTATATATTTATTATGAATACTAACAAGTTACAAGTTACTGTAGTTTAATGCACACAGTACGTGACAATGCTCAAACAGGCTCAATTTTTCACAAATGTTTAGTCTACTAATATCACGTACTCTTGGTGGCCTTGTTACCGCCGGAAAGGCGAATTTACTGGACAAGTATAAACATCTACTCAATTAAAAAAATTCAATTTACACGAAATGGGCTGCAAAAGAGACTTATTATTCGCACTTTAACACTTGCATTACATACTGCCAGCATACCAAGATTTATTTCGAATTTGTAGTATGATTCCTGGGATAGAAAATTTTTATATGAAATCAACTCATTCACTAAACAATTGATAATTCGTTACGTTTAGAGACACGACCATTACCTACAGGATATAATTTGGTAGGCCAATGAACAAGTCACCTCTGCATCGAGCGTGTAGAGAACTTTACATTTTACCATGGAACTATCTTATAACGCGACTTGTGTCTCTATTTATGATTACAAATCCAAACATTCGGACTTTCTCTATGTGATGCTCAAGCAAACTTTTATGTTAAATTTATATTAATAGTATGAAAAAAAAATTNTCACAGGCACATAGGTGATCTACAAGTACACCCTATTTTCGCGAAAAGATTTCCACCCACGCAAGATTTCATTAACCTACCGGCGTAACTTAGCTTTTCCTTTTCTTATTGGCCCCATGTCTCTGTCAGGAGATATTTTCTTATTTGAATGGCCAATGAGAATTAAATGATTCCACTACTGCATGCTTATCATTCGCGGGGGAAACCTAAAAAGCATAACACTTAAGGTATCCTATTAAGAAAATGGATATGAGTTTAACTGTTGAGATATACAACTGGTCATTAAATATTTTCGCGAAAACAAGTGTCCTTAGTGATCTCACATTATTTTGGCAAAATAAAATAATGTTTATGGTTTCAATACACTTCAACTAAGATTTACTTTCGTGAGCGGATGGTTTTTAATTGTTACTGGTCTCAGGTGTCTGTCTGGGGATAGAGCCGTTAGGTATAGGAGTAACGTAATTCTGATTGGTCCTGTAAAGTAGAGTGGAAAGGTTTGTGCAGCTCTTAACGAGGCCTTGAGAGCAAACGAGGGTGAGGTGAGTTGAGTATGAAGCAGCGCCGGAATGCAAGGGTGTGGAATATGAGAGATCCCCGAGAAAACCCGCCGACCAGCGGTATCGTCCAGCACGATTCTTACGTGAGAAAATCCGGGATGGAGCCCGTCGAGAATCAAACCCAGTTAGCTTTGTTGGGAGGCAAGTATGCTAACCACTTCACCACCGCGGCCCCAAATATTTGTAGTCTCTTCCAACCTGTGCGATGGCGTGCATATTAGTTCACGCAAGAAAATTTCCTATAGATTGATCAACAGGAAATAGTACAAATTATGAGTGTAATGAAAAGTATTAGGTAATCTTTATACTCAGATATTTTTTTTTACAGAACTGATTATTTTTCTGGCGTAATTAAGCAATTTCCCTACAAATTACGGTTTGATTATTCTGTAATCAGTTTCAATATGAACAGTGTCACAATCGTAATACAAAAATCTTTCTGACATTATCCTCTACTGCCATTGCTGAATATTTTGATCGAAACCATTATTGCGAATGCATTTCACACCTTAAAGTGGAGTAATGAAGGACTGTAAAATTCAGGAACAACAGAGTGCTAGCCAGAGAAGCAGTGTGGGAGAGAGAAACCGATAGCTACTTTATCATTGCTGTCCATGATAGTGACATCGTCAGGAGACATTCGTAGGCCACTGCCGAGCGTGAAGACATTTTCTTTGCGTGGTGAATATAGACTGGAAAATTCTGCGAAAATGTTTTAAAACCAGTAAGACCTCAATCTGTTTGCAATTGGATCGCAGTTTATTAGACATGCCCAGGTGAAATCTGAGCCAATCACAGACACATGGAAAGAAGCATCGAATCCCGTTGAACTTGGTCTGAGGTGAAATTGGACACATTGCGGCAGAAGCCAATGAACAGAATTTTGAGTTTCGAAATTGGCATGGGACCTTTGAGCCTAGTCTACAAGTGGCTTAAAACGCAACATTTCTCGTCCTGGTGATTTATGGCAAGGCGCTGAAGTAGTGACGTTACTTGCCTGCCCTTGGTATATAGCTGCATGGGAACGAAAACTATTCGTAATAGTCTATTCAGCGGGGAACGGGTTTTCTGATGCTCTGCGTTTTTAAAACATCTTTATTTATAATAGGTACGCTCAACTCGAAGTAGCAATCGCATTTCTTTGTTTCATATCACGAAGTCTTGAGTTAGAATAATGAGTTAGCAAGGTAAATGTGAACTATTTTAGTGCAGATTACTTCAGTTCGTAAGGTGCTGCTGATTATTTTTACGCGTCTAAGCTGTCTGACCGTGAATGACGTAAGTTCATTATAGTAGTACCGTGATTCAGATTGGTGAAGCCAGTCTTTCCAGAAAGGCACGAGGCTAATAACAGAGTAAAGCTGCAGCTCTGAACAAAGAATTTTTTAGTCTAGCTTGTGCGGAAATCTATTCGTGAAAATCAGGCGTTCATACTCATTGCCCAATTATCTAACCCATGAGTAAATATTCATAGGGACACCTGATTTTTTTGCGAAATATATTTCCACGCAAGACTGTTTTCAGTACTCTACTGACGTATCACCAGTTTTACCTTGCTTAATGGCTACGTGTCATTGTCAGGAGACATCCTTTCTCGTAATTGGGCAGTTTACGTGTTAGCCTCTTACAGTAGGGGTGTGCCAGCGAATGGCAGACACACAGTACAAGAGTAACTTAACTGTAATTTGCCATTCAGGTAAGAAAATATCTCCTGACAAAGACACCAGGCTAAAAAGCAAAATAAAACAGATGATAAGCCGGTAGGGCATTGAAATTTATCCTGCGTGGGAATCTTTTTGCGAAAAATCGGACGTCCCTTCTGAAACTCTAAAGCAGAACGTTTATGATTAGTCCGCAAAGAACTTAGCTCGATTCAAATACTTAACCACCTTATCATAAAGTAATAATCTAACTAGAGGTTTGTGGAAGATATGTTGGCTCAAAAATGTTTTCGTAGTTTTACAGTATCTCTATTTATATCTTATATATGGCGCTTGATTTTTTTTTAATTTAGCTAGCCTAGAAAATTTTTAAAAAATATTACATTTTACGTACTTACCAAATTAATAAAAATACTTAATAATGTTGGCGCACTTATGTGGTAGTTAAGTGTTTTGGAATGCATATTTACCTCATCGTTTTGTCTGAATCGCTGTGCATAGGTGCGTGTTGCAAATCCCAAACTTTTAAACCTGATCATTACGGTTAAGGCTCCAAGTATTTCGCGAAAAGTTTCATCAGCAGGCTTGACTCCACGGGCTTCTACACACTCCAGTCACTATCGCGAGTTCACTGACTGTTGCTATAGTAAGAAGTTT
Source organism: Clitarchus hookeri (assembly GCA_002778355.1). NCBI lineage: Eukaryota > Metazoa > Arthropoda > Insecta > Phasmatodea > Phasmatidae > Clitarchus > Clitarchus hookeri. The sequence goes on along the minus strand of NQII01001190.1, from coordinate 545,034 downwards.
TTGTATTGCGTGGTTCACGACTCGTCGCACTACTGCTTCCTGTTTATTGCTGGCTCACGGCTACACGGGGCGTGCCCGAGAAGCTGCGGTCCAATCCCAGCACTGCGATAGCAAGAAAACAATTGCTTTAATTCCACCCTGCTACAGAACGAATTGGCAAAATACTCGGTCCAGAGTAGATACGTACATAGAGACGAAGCGTTGTGGAGGTTCTCTTAGTGAGGGTCTACCCATACTCTGATTGGATGCGCGAGCCTCTGCGAACCGGCTTTCTGTCCGATTGGTCATTACAGGATGCAGAAGCTTCCCTATTTGGTGAGCTGCCAGGTTTGGCGAATAGCTTACCAAGAGCTGATTGGTGAACGGCGTTCGAAAATATTGCTAATCAGCGACGCCATTTTGCAGGCGTGTGCGGCTGGAGTTAGCGGCATAAGCAGCCGTTTAGCCTCTGCATTCTTTAGTATTCTGTGCTCAGGGCTTCATTTATGGCCTTTACAAAATTACACTTTTTTTCTCGTTTTACTTATTTTCTATTGCGCATACCTTAGTTAATTCAGCTGATGTGTGTTTCACATAAGTCAAAAATGGCGAGATTTTAGAATTAGTAAATTTTGCTTATTAGTATGTGTTAAGTAAGTTTCACAACGGAAATTTTCTCTTTAAAATACGGTAAAATCGTTGGATATTGTGTTTTTGAATGCGTGTTAAATTCATTAATTAAACTACAGAGAACTGTATTTAAAAGAAGTGTTAGAAACGTTCAATAATGTCTGAGATCTTAGATGTTTTAGAAGTATTGTACAAGGTAAGACATTAAAGAAAAAATCGAAAGTTGTCGTAAACTGTCACGTCCATAATTCTGAAGAATGTGATCGCGAGGCTTAAATTACAAAGGGAATTTTTTTCCCGTATTGTTTGGAGAAGAAGTTTCGTAAAACGTGCAGGCGGTCGTGAAGAGCTATTGTACGTGGGGCACCGGAATTCCTCTCCGACCCGGAGCAGCCAGTTTCGCAGTAAAGCGCTCCGATCGTCATTAGAGCCGGCGGTATCAGTACGCGTGCTCGCCAAACAACTACATTCCTGGCGAAGCTATGCTTGAAGGCTGGGCATGTCTGTCGTGCTCACCGTATTACTGCCGCGCCCTCTGGAGCATCAGCATGTCACTAGTCTGTCCAGGTACGTTACCACGCCCGAGCCCGCTCACTGCCGCCAGTTGAGACGCGAACAACGGCCAAGCACGTCCACTGAAACTACGCTGTGTTGTGGAAGCCAGCTTTGCACAAATAAGATACGCCAATCCTAGGTAACAGATTATGCTCACTTTTTGGACAACTGTTTTCTTTCACTTGTGGATTTGTTTTCCTTCATAACTTAACCCCGAAATAAAAACATATACGTTATTACGGCGTCAGAAATTAATTGATTACAAATTTAGTAAAAACGTTTTCCTTTTCTTGTTTTTTTTTATACTGTCTCCCAAAACTTGACGTATATAGCTGAAGTTTATGACACACGCAACCTTAAAAACGAATTTTCAAGCGCTCTGAGAGGACACATTTATTTGCTTTCCAGACCATCGTAGAAATAGGTCCCCTGAACTGCAAAAACATTTTTCGTTAAACTTCTTAAAATGTAATGAAAGTTTTAAACCCTTATACATTGTATATATTTATCAAATATTAGACTATANGCGTTAAACTTCTTAAAATGTAATGAAAGTTTTAAACCCTTATACATTGTATATATTTATCAAATATTAGACTATAATTGTAGAAATATTCAGCGTCACTACTGTACAAATTGGCGATTTTCACTCCGCGTTTGACTATTTGTAGAACACATATAGGAAGGCTGTCGTATGGTGCATAACCATGCCAGTCGTGTTTTCACAATACTCGTTTCCACAGATGCGGCAGTTAGCGAACAATCTCCTGGAGAGTTTATCCGTGATTACAGGAGCTGTTGCTATTCTAACAGTTGATTTTCTTGAAAATAAATCATGCAGACAAAAATTAATTCTACTACCTGTACACCAGCAGCTCTTATATGAGTTCTGTTANTTCTTGAAAATAAATCATGCAGACAAAAATTAATTCTACTACCTGTACACCAGCAGCTCTTATATGAGTTCTGTTACTTTTTCTTTGTGAGGAGGTGTTTTCTTACTTGTCCGGTCTTTTTTTAATTATGTTATCCCACTTTGAATGTCTGGCTTTCCAGGCTGACACCTTAGTTTGGTGAAAATGATTCACGCAATCACAAATGTGATTTTTAACTGAAATACATTCAAATACGACATGATCTTGTATAATCTTTTCGCAGAAGTTGGCTGTCCATACATAAGATGGTTGCTGCTGTATTTCCAGATGTCACCACGCCAATTGTCCACAATGCAGGTGACACGTCATCTACTGTGCTGTAAACAGTTGATCATTTAGTAGAAGTTTCCAGGATTCAGCAAGGTTGTTGATGTTCACAAATAATACTGCCGTTAGTCTTTTAAGCTTATTTACAACCCATCATAATCAATTAAGCATTCGTTTTAAAAATAGACTTGTCTCTAATGTTATTTTATACGTAGGTACTATTTTAAGATACTCATAACTAATGAGAAAACCGTAGAAGACAAACTTGTGTTTCGGCCTCCATATGTTAACATTACCAATATACATAGATTCGAGTTTCCGCGAGTTCCTTCAGTGGCAGGTTAGACTTAAAATACTAAATGTTACAGGTACATGAATATCGCTGTCAGCCTAGAAGTCTTAGCCATTTCCTTTCGTCTAAGTTGGACTTAGAATGGTCTATAAGAAACTTCGACTTGTTTGTAACTTGCCCAGAGTGTACAGGTAAATTGTAAAAACGCTTTCTTTAAACAAATACACAACTACTTTTAAGAACCTTGGTTTATAGTATACAAATCTCGCTTTAATTCAATGGTAGTGATAAAGAAACTTTGCTTTGTTTTAATAACATTTATTCTTTGTTTAATTTCCTTTCATGTAAATTGACTTTCTTTAGAGCAACGAAAAAATTTCTTTCAGCTTCCTTTGCTCACAGCAAAGAAATCTTGCACTCCCCCGAAGGAAAGAGTTGATTGTATTAAAAACTTCCTTTCCTGAATTTTGGTTATGAGAATTTGGCTGTAATTCCTAAAGGCATAGTTACCAAATAACAAAGCCCATAAATAATCAATATAATAGTTTTACCTCCAATACACAGTATCTGACACTTTACTGCGAAGAATATTGCTGAACAATTGTAATGACAGAACAAGGTTACCATTGCCATTAATATGAATATCTAACAACATTTGTTTGTGACAACCCCACTTTGCTGGGGTTGATATTTAACCACAATTTTCTTTGCGGGTGACAAATAATGCGTAGGCAAAGAAAGTTTTTTGAGAGTGTAATTTTGTAGCAAGTATGTTCCAGAGATAAAAGGTGACACTAAATGATACGAGTGTTTCGTCTCGCCAAGTGATTAGTTGATATTCGCGGCCTCTACTCATCAGTGTGTTGTACGTATTCTTATCGTTAGACGACAGTTATTTACAGACGCCTTGTGAGATCGTGAGCCAATAATAAACAGGATGTGACAGTGTGAGCGAGTCATCAACAACACAGAGCTAATATTTTTTTTGTTATAACATAAGAAATTATGACTTTCTGGAAACTGTTGAGCATTCCTGCGTTAAAAACGTATGTTGACAAGTGGGGTGGTTCGCGNGCGGCCTCTACTCATCAGTGTGTTGTACGTATTCTTATCGTTAGACGACAGTTATTTACAGACGCCTTGTGAGATCGTGAGCCAATAATAAACAGGATGTGACAGTGTGAGCGAGTCATCAACAACACAGAGCTAATATTTTTTTTGTTATAACATAAGAAATTATGACTTTCTGGAAACTGTTGAGCATTCCTGCGTTAAAAACGTATGTTGACAAGTGGGGTGGTTCGCGTAGCAAACTAAATTACAATTAGATGTCAAAGAGGTGCAAGGCGATATGCCGTAGCTCCCTTTGTGACGGAGTTGCTAACTTTCCAGCGCAGTGCTACTTTTTTTCTTGTGAAAAATATACGTTTAGAAAACCGATGTGTTTATTTCCACAACTTCCACGCGTCTATTGTGTTTTAGAATTAATGAGGTTACCATACGTGATATTGTTACTGAGTTTTATTTTATATAGCAGCATTCTTGTGCGCGAACGAGTCAGCATTTCTATAATTCGAAGGTCTGAAAACGATATAAACAGTCTCGTCGCCTGCAGAATGTATTGTCCCTACCAACTAAAATACGTACGTTAAATTCATATTAATAAAACTAGAGGTTGGTTTTTGCCACAGCAGCACAAGTTCTTTCACCTATATGATCCAAATCAGAACTTCTTTAAAAACAAAGAATAATATTTCGTACATTGTCGCACTGCGTTTTAAATCAACTGACGATTCCCTTACGCTAAAACAAAAATTGTTGTTACAGGTTACAAAAACATTTTTCGTTGANGTTTTAAATCAACTGACGATTCCCTTACGCTAAAACAAAAATTGTTGTTACAGGTTACAAAAACATTTTTCGTTGATGCTTTCCAAGGCCAGATTTTGTTTCTGGTAAAACAAATATCGTGGTTCGCAATAAACAGTAGATTGACAAATACTAAAGACATTTAGTGCTCGTTAGCATATTTATTTATCAAAAATAATTTTTTTGGCTGCCAAGAAATATTTATTTTGCAGCACTCAATTTTGTGTTGTCCAGAGCACAACATTTTGCTACGACTGCAAAACTCTATCTGTTATATTGAACGCATGCGTACAGATGCATTGGGAGTTGCCACTTTCTGTCCGACCACGACGCCATATTTATCCGTGTTTATGTCATCGCGTCAGGTTACGAATTCATCCACGAGGGAAATTCGTAAGAAAATTGAGATGGTTTACATGACCCCTTATGTAACATATAAATGATTCCATAAACTTAACTTCCCGTGACCTTGAGTGCTCTGACCTTGGCTTGGGTGCCTCATTTTAGGTTTGTAGTGTTTGCATGCTCAAGTCAAAGCACACAACATCGAGCGAGTTGGCGTCATTGAACCCGCAATCGAGAGTGCCCGGGTTCGAATCCTGTTCCGGCTATATTGATTCCGGTGTTCATTGTTTTTCGGAGAACAATTCAGGTGATCTCTGGCTCCTTAAAAAGGCCTTGGATGATTCCTTCCACGGTCCAGTTGTCCACGATACATTAAACCATACCAACGCAACAAAGCTCGCAACACGCAAAACGCTTTCTTCAACACCCCTTAACAGCACTGCTAACATTTTATTCTGTGAATAACGAACACATTATTGCCTACCAACACGCTGAACTTTATTGTCGTCCAAAAAGGTTCTCGTGTATTTTCCACTTATTATCTGAATGACAAACGATTTTCTTGGTGTTTATCGACGAAAGAATATTGTTCCTGCTGAATTTTATTTCCACCACAGAACTGATGCCTTAGTGTACATATTGATAAGCAAACATCTGGCATTAAATTTATCTTTATATAGGGTGTATAAGAACGCTTAATTCTAGAAAGTTGAGGCCTTGGTGTCTGAGCGGGTAGACAGCTCGCCTCCCATTAAGTCGAACGGGGTTCAATCCCCGGCTGGGTAGCTCCCAGATTTTCGTAAGTGGGAATCGTGCTGGACGATGCCACTTGTCAGCCGGTTTTCTCAGGGATATTCCGTTTCCCCCGCATTTGCATTCCGGCGCTACTCCATTCTCACCTTATTTCACCCTCCTCAAAACCTTGTAAAGAGCAACCCCAATCTCTCAACAAAATTAATTCTCTCTAAAAGTCTTTTGAGAGTGCGGTGTATGAATAACCGAGCTCTACGCTTCAAATCTATTGATCTACTGAAACTGTTCCATCCAGAAAAAGAAAACTACTAACCTCTTCAGTTTAAACAAATCCACTAATTAAAAATTATTAAATCAGTTATTTAAAGTTAATGAATTTATAAGCAGGAGGATTTTAAAAAAGTGCATAACTGTCTGAAATAAATTAATAAAAATTTTTTCGCTAAACCAAAATATTACCTGTACACAACACATTTTGGATATTGTAAGGCTCAAACCTCCTTCAAAACGCAACATACATTCGAGTCTTAATTTCTGTCGTCTTACCAACTTCGCTACTTTGTCAGTGGAATGACCATCCCCGTATTTTGCGAAGTAATGATAACATACTATGGCAAACGGCTATAACTTTCGTCATGTGGAAGTAATTCATGTTGTCGAAATATACCCATATTCTGCGTAGGTGCGTCTTTGCACGTTTCGAAAGTCAATCTAAGTTAAGTTTTGTTGAGATTCTGTGCTTTAAAAGAGATTGTGATTTAATTTGACGAGGTCGTCACTATTTCTTGTATCCACCATTTTACTACGCAACGAGATTTTACGGTATGAATCTGTTGTTTAGAAGTAACAAATATACTACTAATAACTGTGCTCATTTGACAGTGGAATGTTAGAACCAAGTGATTCTTTCTATAAAATCTTTAATTTTCTTATTATTTGATCAGTTAACATGCAGAAAACAAAAATGTTATTGGTGAAAATCCACATATCTTTTTGAATCATCTCACTGTCGAATAAGTAAAAGTGTGATTGATCAATTTGACACTAAAAATGACAATCTGTACTGTCTCGTTGCATTGTATAATGACGGATACAAGTAAACATTTATCACCTCGAACATTAAAACCACTTTAGTTATATGTTAAAGCACAGGATCTGAACTAAATTAAACTTATATTGACTTTGTAACTTGCAAAGACATGTAAGTGCGCAGATAATGTATATATTTAAACAGCACGAGGTACTTCCACATCATGAAACATACAGCCGTCTGCCGTATTATTTGTGTGTTCAATACACATAATACAAGTACTAGTTATGAGTAGTAACGTAGAGCAGTGGGTATGATGGCCAACCATGAAAGTTGTAACGCCTTTCTTTTTTGCCAAGGATTCAATCCCAAACACATCCACAAATTTTTGTGTACACAAAATTTTTGTTTTCTGACTAAATAAATTGTACCTTAATTATTTCACGTAGCAATGAGTTGCCTTTTTTTTATTCAGGAGCTCATTTTTTATCCAACTATAAATAACTAGTTTTCTACTGTTTTGATTAGTGGATTTATTTTAACTGACGAATTAGTTATATTTTTTATACTGATTCCGGATGGAGCAGTTTTAACTGGCAATCAGTAAATATTCACTGATTCCGATTGACAGTGTTCTCACATGTAAATACTGAGTTAGGACAGTTATCACATTTGGTCCCAGATAAAAATTTTAGACGTGTGAAAAATGTAGTCTGTGGCAGCACGTGAACAGCGTTAGTAGAGCGTGGCAACAGACAACGCAACAATAGAGAAGCGAAAAACTCGGTGGTATTTCCCAAATAAGCGCTCAGGGTCATTCTTTGTCTGTGCGAGGATGAGGATTTCTTTTTGTGATTGGTTGTGACACGTTGTGAAAGAATGCTATTGGCTGTGCCACAGTCTAAACATTGCGTCTCCAGGCCCGCACTAGTGTACCAGCTTCATAAACGTTTCTCGTGCAAGAGGCTGAAGTTCGCGGTGCGTACCAGTGCTTTATTTCTGCAACTCAAGCTCTCTGTTCGGATGACTGTAAGTTCTGAAATCATTTCGAGTGCGATTCAGAGTTATCACCTGTATCAAATTAACGTCATCATTAGGGACAAGTATTTTTCGAGAAAAGGTTTCAAGACCTGTTGTACTCCAAAACACTTTAGTTCAGTTGCACTTCCGTGTTTGGGTGATTTAAAATGCCACGTGTATCAAATGTCTCTCCGCGAATCATGGACGTTCAGTATCGGAGTACTTTATTCTGATTGGCCCAGTCAAATAATAACACGTCTTCTCACGTAGACACCTGGCCGATAACCAAAGGAGGTTGTGGTTGTGGACGTAGTATATTTAAGTCTAGCATGGCCATAAATATTTTTGCGGAAAACACCTGTCCATAGTCATAATAATTGTTTTACCTCCTGACTTCTCCAACTGGGCCAAGAAAACTTAAATATTCAAACAATTACAATATTCCACGTCACAGTATGGGAGATGATTTGTACATTTGCTACCCAATATTTAAATATTGTAAAGTGAACATACATTGACACCATTAGGCATTACAATATGTTACTAAATCCAAACATTATCTACAATTTAAATTGCGAAGTCATGTATTTTCTATAATGTAATTAGGTATTTTATTCACTCTAAAAACACTTGCTTTGATGCAGCACATGGTTTGTTGACAGAAAGAAATGTGTAGTTATATATGAAACACTGCAAGTAGGTTTGCCACAAATAAACATTGCGTTGATTCATATGTTGATATAAAGAATAATTTTTCATTTTCGTAGGAATAGTTCAGCAGTATTCTTTTTGGTGAAGCCAGTTACTCTATTTCGAAGATTAAACCATTATACTGAGGTTGGAAGGAATTTGTTATTTGTAGACACTGGAAAATTTGGTGTCTTCATTTCAGCACAGGCTATACCTCACCACATGTACATTTACGCTATGTTTACAATTGGCTCACAGTTTGCTAGACACGCCCAGGTGAACTCTGAGCCAATAGCAGACCTGCAAAGAAACAAGCAACGAATCCCGTGCCACCTGGTCCGAGGTAAAACTGGCTACACACTGGGGCAGCAGCCAATGAACACAAAGCTGAGGCTCGACAATACATACGAACGTAGAGTCTAGCTTGCAGCAAGTTAAAAACGCGACATTTTCCTGTTCTTAGTTATTTGGTTACGTAGCGTTTAATAAGTCATCCACAATGTACTGAAGATATATTTTAATACTACTGACCACATTAGTTTGCTATACACCTAGACGTCTTTACTGAAAACAAAACCAGCTGAAATAAATTTTCTATTTGCTATAAGGAGAGGTAATAATGCCATTACACAAAAATGTTCAAAAAGAACAATTTTATAACAAGAAACCAACGTTTCTTTACACCTTCCCTCTTAATTAAATTAATATTTTATTGCTGTTAGCAAAACAGCCTCAATGAAATGCTTTTATTAACTATACAAAATTATTTGCGGATATTTATTTTAACATTGAGTGCAGTTATAATCATAAGTGAACTTAGGCAACTTTTTCTTTCAAATCAGAATTAATAAAATTAATGGCAACAGACCTGCAAATTTAGCGTTAATTTTTGGCGAAGAGTTATATTTTAAGCGCCTTTGAGTTTGCACTGTGTTTGTAATTGCACCACACTTCATTTGACTTTATTAAAGAATGAACACTTCTTAACGGTGTGCTTAAATCACGTACAGCCTTGTTAAAAGGGGAATGTCTTCGTGCTCAGGCAGCAGCCAATTAACTAACTACACCGGCTTGAATAGCCACAGTGTTGTTAATTCTAGACTTTGTGACCAATAATAACGCGAATTTTGGAGGTGACTATGTATTGCTTTTTAAATACATTCAGAATACACATTAAAACCGGGTGGATAAGATCAAGATAAACATGAAAAACCTGGTGAAGTTTGGGAACTTTGCATTTATGGTAAATTCAGGAAAATATCAGGGGCATGAATTTAGAACAAATGGATGGGAATACATGTAAAAAGAGGCTAAATATTGCATTCTAGCACTGCTATTATCGGTAAACTTATCAGTATTACAGCGCAATATTCTGGTTTGTTCAACCTTTGTGGGAAAGTTTAAATGCTTGGTAATTTTGTCGCTTTATGCACAGTATAAGCAGTTATTATACATATTTTTGTGTCCGAATTTTCTTCTTGCTGAAACAGCGAAAATTGACATAGCGGAAAACATGATTTGTGTTGTTAGCTTAAGATTGTGGAAATAAAATATTTACTGAATTATAATTTGTACGCTTGTAAGTGGTTTTCGCTTAATTGCTTCATTGTAGAATGTTTAATTTTTATGTAACGTGACTTTATTTCTGACCCTGAGAAAGCTCGTATTCCACAATTTTTTTTTATTAAGTACCTACTTTGCGTACACTTCTTGTTTGTACAATGTTGTAGAGTTTTTCTTACTGAAATTAAAAGCACTGGCACTGGAACGCAACGCTAGTGCAAATGATAAAAACACTGGTATTATTTTAAGCAATATCAGAAAAAAAATTGAAATAGCCTGTTTGTTGTGCGTGTTGGTTAAGGAATAGTAGCAAGATAAGTGAAAAATTCCGGAACGTTTCAAGAAATATGTATAATGACACTGCTAACTGCCCTGTAAACTCAAGCCAAACTGCATATGTAGAGACCCTATCATTTCGGGTTATAGATTTGTGAGAAGCTAGCCGTTATAAATGCATATGTTATCATATGCGTGTCAGTGGACGTCAGTTCATCAGATACGCCATGCAAGACTCTGCACCAATGGTAAACCTATAGCACTCTGATGGCTTCATTCCGTTTGGCCGAGTAGAACAGGAGACTGTGGCAGCGTCCAACAAGGAAACTAGATCTGCTTGAGTAAGTATATGAGAGTGAAGTTAAGCATGACACTGTTCAATGACGCGAAATGATAGCGTTTCTAGGCATGTGAAAGAGAGACTTTGGGCGGCTAGACGCAGTGTGCTGGATGAGTGTGGTTGGTTGTTGCAGGATGATGGCATAATGGATCATGAAACGGACGGAGACGGCGCCATCAACCTCTCGACGTCTCAGCGACCGTCGGCGTCCACCACCCCTAACGGCAACGTCGACTACGACGAACAAGAGACGGTAAGTTGCTCTTCACTTACCACTTTACCATACAGTGCTCCTAGTGCATATGTCGGTCTCCTTGACACACTCCGCTACTCCGCCTAGCGTCAAGTGTCACAACTGGTAAGTGGTTATTCACTTACCACTTTACCATACCGCGCTCCTAGTGCATATGTCGGTCTCCTTGACACACTCCGCTACTCCGCCTAGCGTCAAGTGTCACAACTGGTAAGTGGTTATTCACTTACNCCTAGCGTCAAGTGTCACAACTGGCGACACCCAGTTATTGTTGAAAAATAAACTTTCAATTTCATAACAGTTTAGCTCATTTCCACTTTTATAGTTAGATGATTTAGGTGTTATGCGTCTTAGCTGTCTTCCCGCCAATGACATGCAGTAACGAAATAAATTAATTATCATGGACTGTTTAAGTAAGAAAATGTATCCTGGTAAGCACACGTGGCTTATAAGCAGAGGAAAACTGATGATACGCTGGTAGTGGCGCCGGTTTTTTTCGCGAAAATATTTCAGTACAAGTTGTGTTCCAAAACAATTTAATTAAAAACCACTTTCGTGATAGGATCTTTTGAATTAAGACGCGCCTTGTCTGTCTGCTCGCGAACCACGGACGGTCGTTATCACAGAACCTTAATTTGGTTTTGCTGACTCATGTACCAGACTTTCTTCGCGCAAATACAAGCGGCCAAAGGAAGGCTGCAAGAGTGCACATAGAATATCGAAGTCTCGCCTCCGTGTAAATATTTTCGCGTTAAAAAGGTGGCCCTAGGTATTGAAATTGCGTGGAAATATTTTAGCGAATATCGGGAGTGTCTTGTCTGAACGCATTTAAGGCCCTTGCTGGCGATCGAATTGTTGTCGCCTTGGTGCTGGTACAGGCATGTCGCGTGAAATAAAACACATACTTTTCACCCTTTCGTGCCCATTGAAAACAGTCATGTTGCACAGGAATATTATATTTGACTATCACTGTACACTGGCAAGCTCAGTGCCCATCCTCGTGGATAAATTATTCGTATTCTTGCTATTGCCCTACGTTATGCGTAGAGGCCCGCAAATTTCACTAATTTATTTCAGGGCAAGACAGAATTCAAATACATGTACATTTTATTTTATTTTTCAACTGGAACGCAGTTTGCCACGCCCTTGACGAATTTAAGCCAATGACTACCCTGCAAATGAAGGAGCACCGCTAAAACTGGAGCATTAGCCACTGAACAACTCTCTGAGGCTCGAGTACACAAAGAATTATAAAGGCTAGCCTGGTTCTTTTGCTGATCACAGAACACGAAATCTGCAGCGTATTGGTTGCCATAGTGAAACAAGTGCATTGCCAACTTAACTACTGTACGCATGACAACATTTATTATTACTAGGGCCGCCTTATTTCCGCGAAAAGATTTCCAGCTTCCTAGATTTCAATACCATGCCGGCACATCAGCAGTTTTCTTTTGTTCACTGGCTACTAGTCGTTGTCAGGAGATATATTCTAACTCGAGTGGCCAATAGGAATTAGGTTACTCTGACACTGTTACATCTGTGGTTCGTGGGAAGGCACCTAAGATGCACTACACGTAAATCATCCAACCACGAGAGTGGATATGAGCCAAACTTTTATGAAATATAGTCCTGAAATATTTTGACACTAATCGGGTGGCCTTACTTATTACTAGGGCCACCTGTGGTTCGCGAAAAGATTTAAGCGTAGGCAAGACTTCAAAATCATATGCTTACAATTGCATACTCAATGTCATGGGCTCCGAATTTTGGTTAGCGGACAGTTTCATAGCAACTACAACTCTAACCCTCCGTGATTCGCGGGTAGACTCGTCAGATGCGTGGCAATCAAAGTCATATCATCCAATCACTAAAGCGGATTGTTGCGAGAGTGTTTTGGAGCATAACTGGTCGTGGAATATTTTCGCGAAAAACAGGTGCCCGTACTTATTCGCAAGACCAGAAATCATGAATGAATGTGCGAATTAAAGCATTTAATATATTGTTGTAAACGAGCGAATGTGTAGCAATTGCAACATGTTTAATTTCAGTCGCTAGCCATCAGCGACAGAGTTGTCGCTGAGTGACGGTAGTGATGGAGCGAACGTGTGTAAATCTGCTACTGGAAACTTGTAAGTTTTCTGTGACTGGGCACTGAACCGAGCTGTGTACAGTGCTGGCCAAACACAACCTACCTTCGCAACGTATACACGGTTTTGTACGTTCCGTCTAAAAGTGTCTACATATACCAAAAATATTTCATCTACGTGATAACGATTGTCTTTTTTATTAGACGACTTCTTCTCTAAAGTATCGTGATATAGCATTACTAAATGTAGAATTTTTATTCAGTTTACGCGCAAAATAAATTAAAATTGTATTTGGAAATGTAAGCATGCAAAAAAAATCATTTTTTCTTATAACTTGAAACAATGTTGCATATACTGTATACAATACTTGCTGAATTTAGTTCGGCGAAAATTACAAATATTAGTTTATTTGCTGTTCAACTGTCTTAAGGTAGGTAAATTGAGCACGGTCATTTTATTTACGTGTCTTCAAAATTAATTTAGTTGATGGAGAAAAGTTAAAATATTTGTCATATGTGGTTTGAAGTCTAATATATTTTTTTCGGAACTGGCTGTACCTGTGTAATACATGTTTAAAGAAAATGGTGAAAACCACCCGCATGTACACCCTAAGCTAGAGTAAATACATTGGAGGTAAAGACGCAATTTTCTGTTTTCACCGATACTGCTAACATAGTAAAGTGAACGCATCAGTTCTATCACTGATGTCAGAACGCTGGTTTGCATAGTCTTTTCCTTCCTTCTGCCTCGTATAAAATTAACACAATCGTCCACTTAACAATAAATCAACATTGACCATAAGTAAAACGTTTGTGTTACCGTTATGCCAATGTTTACGTTAACGTGTGTTAAGTAAAAAAAATGCCCAATTTCAGTGACATTCATGACTTAATTATAATTTGCCTATTACTTTTATTGATAATAGAAAAATATTTATCCTAGAAAATATTTCAAGCCTTGCACTTTGCTTAAACATTTAGCCATAAAACCTAATTCACTCTCTGTGCTAATATTACCGTATGTAATCCAAATCATTATTATGTTAGAATATATATTAAGATCCTGGCCAACAGTGACAATTTTATAAAGGTTGACGTCGTCAGTTTTCAGTTACCATAAATATGAATTTATTACGTGTATATATATATGTTGTGTGTATGTACAAATGTGCGTGTTTCTGTTTGTATAAAATATACAAATTCAAAGTGAAAACAAGAAGGATCCTTCAAGTGTTCAGATTTTCAGCGACTTTTGTCACGTTACCGGTTCTGTAGACTAATGTAAGGTAATCAATGTACGTGCTGGGTACAAGTAGGAGAAGTTGGCGTGGCATATCGGTAAATTATGCTTATTTGTGATCTCTGTCACTGATTCACTATTAATTTACTTTTCTGTAGTAGGGACGATAATCGTATGTTAAATAGAATAAAGGTGCTTGTTCAAAAAAATTAAATATTTTTGTACAAATTTGTAACAATGCTGACTTTGCCAATTTGCAAAAATACTTGTGTAAACTTTTTAAGCTTTTAGGTGCATTGAAGTGTAATATGAGTCTGTATAGAAATTATTGGTGGCTGGTTTTTAAAAGCCTGCAACTATATCGCAAGTCTATATCACAAATGATAACTGTAGTCATCTGAAAAGTTTATTTTAACCTGTGACGCAAGCAGAGTACATGTTGACAATGTTCGAAATGACTGTCTTATTTACGCTTCACATTACCAAGAATATCGCTATGTTTGCACATGCCATATTGGGAAAATATAATTTATGATGACAACCGATTTTAGCAAAAAAAATTACCGCCAACTTGTATTTCAATGCACTTAAACTCAGATCTACCTTCGCGATTGGATGGTTTCAACTGCTGCGCGTCTTCTGCCCGCGAATCACAGACGTTCAATACTGCAGTAACGTTATTCTGATTGGCCCAGTCAAACACCATACTGTCTTTGACTAAAGCACGCGGCCAATAACGAAAATAAAACTGCAGGTGTGTAAGTAGGATACTGAAATCTAACATTCGTAGAGTTCTTATCGCGAAAATCGGGTTTCCCTTATTATTGATTAGCTTTAACGTAGTTCAAAAGTTAACACTTTAAAAACAATACGCTCAGATATACAACGTTACTTTTAAAATATTTCATTTGCTGGTAGTATTACAAAAATGGTTTCCCAAATAGTATTCAAATAATTTCTGTATAAAAGAACTGTGAGGATGAGATTCCCAGGGGCCACGGTGGTGTAATGGTCAGACCACTCGCTTTCAACAACACCGAACCAGTTCGATTCCTGACTAGGTCACGCAATTTCACGCGTGGGGAACTTGGCGGATGTTGCCGCAGGCCAGTGGTTTTTTTTGGGATGATCTAGTTTTCTCAAACAACTCACTCCATCGCTGCTCCGTCTCCATCTCACTTTACACCATCGATGCTAAAGTTCTCGCAATTAAGATCCACTCAAATCACTCCACGACTGTTCATTCCATATGAGACTGTAGTTCTGATGTGCTAGGGTGTAAGCCTTAATTGACAGTTCTTCCTATGTTTGCCTATCTGAAGCCATTTTGGATCATTGGCGCAGATGCGATATGTCACTGAGGTCGACAATGACATACATATAGCATGCTCCTGNAAAGCCATTTTGGATCATTGGCGCAGATGCGATATGTCACTGAGGTCGACAATGACATACATATAGCATGCTCCTGTATCCTCTACTGCATGCACTGAACCGGTGCGGTGTCGGGACTACCAACCCCAAAACTTGCAATTTCAAAACTTAATAATAAGTTGCATTCTGGTTCATCAATTATTTGCGACAAAATATAAAATAACTTCTTGGAGTTTTTAAATCAATACAACTTCAGTAATTTTATTATTTTCTCACTGTCTAACGCCGACAAAATAATAAGATATCACTTAGTGCCAATGACGCAAAAAATGGTATTATCTACAACAATGTACTTTATTTGTCCCTACATTAAATAGTTAATTCTACCTTACGAGTAAGGGTAATTTACTTATCTTACTTGTGAAGTGATTTACCTCAAAAATGTTTACGATGCAAACATACAGTAACGGAATAACTTAATTCTTGTTGGTCATTCAAGAAAGAAAATGTCTTCTCACAAAGACACATTTCCAACAAGCAGAGGAAAACTGCTGATATGCACGTAGGGTATTAACATGTAGTGTGCGTGGAAATCTTGTTGTGAAAATCAGGTGTTTATCATGGTTGAGCACACTCAATTTTTGCGAAGACGTTTTACACATGAAGTAGATAACAGTTTCCTACCGCCGGACGATGCCGCTGGTCAGCGGGTTTTTTCCGGGGCTTTCCAGTTTCCCCCACCCCTTCATTCNGTTTCCTACCGCCGGACGATGCCGCTGGTCAGCGGGTTTTTTCCGGGGCTTTCCAGTTTCCCCCACCCCTTCATTCCGGCGTTGCTCCATACTCACCTCAATCGCCATCATGGGCTCTCGCGACCTCGCTGTTAAGAGCCGGCCAAATCTCTTCACTCTTTCTTTGTGAGCAGACGCCCGGACTGGAACGATCAGACTTTTCTTACTTCAATACTGAATATCTGTGAATGTTGGACGTATATTTAAGATATCTATCAATTACAATNGTTTCCTACCGCCGGACGATGCCGCTGGTCAGCGGGTTTTTTCCGGGGCTTTCCAGTTTCCCCCACCCCTTCATTCTGGCGTTGCTCCATACTCACCTCAATCGCCATCATGGGCTCTCGCGACCTCGCTGTTAAGAGCCGGCCAAATCTCTTCACTCTTTCTTTGTGAGCAGACGCCCGGACTGGAACCATCAGACTTTTCTTACTTCAATACTGAATATCTGTGAATGTTGGACGTATATTTAAGATATCTATCAATTACAATNCATCAGACTTTTCTTACTTCAATACTGAATATCTGTGAATGTTGGACGTATATTTAAGATATCTATCAATTACAATCATGCTAACACGGATGCGGATATGCGCGAAATGTGTTTTGAAATATGAAGCATTGTTGCCATGACGAGCGTATTTTCAAAACGACATCAAGCGACGATCCTGCAGTATTGTAAGCCGTAGATGGAACTTGTTGTTGGCGTCACAAAGACGTCTGACTCTGCATAGAGTAGCGCACTTTCCGCACTTCTACCACTGTAGTCCTAGCATTTTTAATTTTCTTGGATCAACTTCACTTGACGAAGTGTCTGCAAGATACGCAACCAGCTTGTCCGCTGGTTTAATTTCGAGTTAGTTACGTGGTGCAGCGTCTTGGACCTCGACATCAAATATGTCAGCAATAAAGTNTCCGCTGGTTTAATTTCGAGTTAGTTACGTGGTGCAGCGTCTTGGACCTCGACATCAAATATGTCAGCAATAAAGTTGAAAACAAATAACACGCGTGACAAGCATCCACTTACTGCAGAGCTGCAAAAAAAAAAAATTATCGTATCGCTTCACGTTCTGAAGAAGAATTATGACATGGATGACGGAACTTGGAGCTGTTCTCGCGTCTAAGGCTCAGAAGCGCAGGTGCAATAAGGGCGACAATGCCACGCACATCAAATACACCATCGCCGCTATTCGCAAGGCTCTGAACCAGCGTGCAATGTTCTCGTCGTGTTGGCTGTGGGACTTGAAGAGGAGACACTAATAACAGGACTCTGAACTAGCCATTTTTGACAGTTCTTTGCGCCTGTAAAATAATAGTAAGAGCATGCTTAGTAACTTCAAAAGATCATTCTGCCCTCGTCTGGGTTGTGCTTTCTTTTCGTAGCTAAACATATTGGGGACACGTTTAATAGTTTCTTCAAAAAAGTTCCAATTTCATACATGCTTAAAAGAGTTCAATCTCCAGGTACGCCTTAAGTAACTGCGTTTGTAAATTAATTTAATATTATTGCCTAAAAATCGATGTTGTGTATCACCTTCAGAATTAGGATTCCTCTTAAAATACATAATGCTCAATCAATTTTCCTTAGTTTGGTTATCGTTCTTTACAGATGTTCCTTGCGTTCCTTATTATTTTAAATAGACTGCATTAAAGTGTTCGGTGGTTAGAGATCAAATCTTCTTAGTTTCTCATTTGGGTTTTCGTTACATAATAGAGTTTTGTGCTTGACTGCTGCGTAACAGCAATGTGTTATATGTATATGAGTTACATAATTTATTTTTTTGTAGACTGTTGTGTGCAAGTAAAAAGTTTGATCTTNTCGATGTTGTGTATCACCTTCAGAATTAGGATTCCTCTTAAAATACATAATGCTCAATCAATTTTCCTTAGTTTGGTTATCGTTCTTTACAGATGTTCCTTGCGTTCCTTATTATTTTAAATATACTGCATTAAAGTGTTCGGTGGTTAGAGATCAAATCTACTTAGTTTCTCATTTGGGTTTTCGTTACATAATAGAGTTTTGTGCTTGACTGCTGCGTAACAGCAATGTGTTATATGTATATGAGTTACATAATTTATTTTTTTGTAGACTGTTGTGTGCAAGTAAAAAGTTTGATCTTTTTGTTAGACCACTGAGAATAATAATACTATCATAGTGGATGTTTGCGGTTCGTCTACAGAGAGTCCAGCTGTGCCAAAATGGCACCAAATATTTTCGCACTTTCACGTCTTCCCTGTCAATGGAACCTCTGTGAATAGTTTCTATTAGTACATTTTACAAGAAGTAACTAATTATGAACTGTGTGTGTATTATCAAGAAAGAGCCTCTGGCAGTATTTGTGCTATCGCTGACGGTGCATGGCAGCGATCATAGAACTGCCTTTTCTGTTGCACGCCGACCATAAACCAAGTTCTTCGAGAGGTCATATTAAAAAGTAACATCGGTGCGTACTTAAAGAAAATCACGTGATATATTAAGATTTTATGAATTTATAAGAATAATTATAATTTCGGGAAACCAGGAGGACTGTATAGCGTTTATGAATTTGCATAAAGAACCGAAAGTTATTTCAAAAATCGTGCACATAGAGTTCACAACATTGACAACAGAGAGCTGACCGGGGTCTCTTGCCTGAGGCTATAAGTGTTCACATTCCTTCAAAAATGTTATTCAAAGGAAAATGTGCAAAGCCGGAATTCACTGAGGTTTGCCGACAGAGTTCGTTTCCTGCACAAACATAACTCGTTCTACGACACTACAAACATGCAGTGAATGGTTGTGTGAGCACCACAGTTGACGGTGTTGAGCAGAACAAGTTTTCTATCGCTTTATACTGTGATCGGTCCAACACAACATGTGGACTGCAACCATTAATGATTTTGTTCTTTTGGACACCATTGGGATCAATAAGTAATGTTGTACTGGCACAGTCACGAGCAAATAACCTTAACGAAACAGATCACCCGAAGAATTTTTAATGAATTTTGGGACAAAAATTTACAATATCCAACCCCAATTTTGTTTTAAAACTACAGATTTGTGCTCTTATGATCCTTCAGCATTTCCTAACATCGCATTTGCACCATAAATGGCATATTGCATAACCAGGTCCTGGCATGCCAGAGCTTCAAACTTCAATTCCGGCGGCTTTCATCCCATTTCAGCACGCTTTATCTCACATGCTGCATAATCGTATTTAGGAGCATTACAGATAGGACTTTTATAATTTAGGCCCCTCCATGCACTATCACAGTTACGACTTGTGCAATTAAGTCTATCACAGTTAGAAACTCAGTCTTTCACATCTCTGATAGAAACATCACATTTAAGATTTTTAGCGTTAGGAACATCGTTTGAACGAGGAGGGCATTTGCAGAAACCCACTGGAGTGCATATTTTGTCTTCGGAGAATGTAGACTCGGTTGTAGCTGCTATTATTTACTGGGACTTACAATGCTCATGATAGTAGACGCTCATTCCAAGAGAAAATCTGCACTGTAAAACAAAGACGTTGCTCTCAAGAAGGCGATGTATATGAAAAATAATACTGTCATGGTGTCTAAACCTCCAATGAAATCTCGTCGTTTTCCATGCAAATATACATAGAGGAAGTCCAAGTTAACATCAACTACAAAAACAATATCCTTTACTATTTATACTGTGCAAGAAACTTCAGTTAAGAACATATGTTCGTGTATTATTTGTGGGCAGTGTTTAAAAAGGAAGACGAATTTTACTGTCCATAACATAATAATTTAGATTAAAACATTTGTTTCAGTGATTTATATGCAAATTATGTATACAGTATGCACAGTTTATTTAATATGCAAATTTTCATTTTATATACAATTTGTTACTTTATATTCCCCGATATCTTTATATACTTGCAATATTTATAAGCCTATCGCATTATAAAGTCAAAATCTTTATGTGCAATTATTTGAAATAAAACTTTTAAAAAAATCTTACCTAAACGATAGCTAGGGTATATAGACTAAACTTATGAAGATTAAAGTGGAATATACCTTTAATTTAATGCTTAAGGAGGGAAATAGCCACTTAATGCATGAACATATTCTCTCCTTATAGAACTGCAAAACCCAAAGATCTCCATTAGAGCTTATTTTATGTGTTCATGAAACTGATACAAAGTTAAACAAAAGCAACTACATAAATGAAACGCCTGTAGGTAAACTTGGCAAAATCGTACGTGCAGTATATTTCTCCATGAAAAAATTTATTTTTTATAGTAAATTATCCCTCTCCCTCACAATATAATGTGACCAGTGAGCTTCGCTGTTGAGATTTGCAAAAGTACTTGTTATTCGAGTAATTGTGTCGGAGTGGAGCGGAGATATTTGCAAAAGCACTTGTTATTCGAGTAATTGTGTCGGAGTGGAGTGGAGAGATTTACAAAAGCACTTGTTATTCGAGTAATTATGTCGGAGTGGAGTGGAGATATTTGCAAAAGCATTTGTTATTCGAGAAATTGTGTCAGATTGGAGTGGAGAGATTTGCAAAACCACTTATTATTCGAGTAATTGTGTCGGAGTGGAGTGGAGATATTCGCCAAAGCACTTGTTATTCGAGTAACTGTGTCGGAGCAAAGTGGAGAGGTTTTGCTAAAGCACTTGTTATTCGAGTAATTGTGTCGGAGTGGAGTGGAGAGATTTGCTAAAGCCCTTGTTATTCGAGTAATTGTGTCGGAGTGGAGTGTTGCATATTTCAAGTTTAGTAGAGTCAGTAAACATTCAGCTACCGTTGGAATGTCATGAAATTCAACAAAAAGGTGATTTCGATTTTGTTAACAATGGTAAACTGAATCTAATTTTTAACATAGATGTTAAACCATTGTTTCAGACAATTTTATTTTTACGAAAATGGTTGATAACTCTCTGGGCTCCAACGCCCCAAGCACAGTTATTTAGCTTGTCTGTCGTTACTGTCTGTCGTCAGTGTGAGAAGTTGCTTCATAGTTTGACTGGTTCTGTGAGATTTCAGCTTCCCTGGTCCTATTGACCTGTCATTCAGCTGGAAACAGCTGCACTGAAGTAGTAAGTGTTGATCGACCACAGACGTACAAACAAACTCAAGTGTTTTGAAAAATGTTTCGGCACGAATAATCTGCGCTGAGATACTGTGGTCCAGAGCCCAAGAAACAAAATTGGTTTCCTTATCTGAGCTATTAACTTAAGTCATTGCAACAGTTGGTCGTAGTCGCAGAAAACCTACAACGTAAAGAAGAAACTAATGCCTAAATTAATAAAACAGGAATATAAACGGATAGGAATATAAACTTATTGTTGTGTTTTGTCGTTATTTTCTGACTGATACTAGATTTTTATTTGGAATTGTATTTGGGTTACACATTTGTTGTGTCATCTTCTTTTTCTTGTGACTACTTAGTAAATTCCTTCTTAGACTTACGTATTTGCATGTTACATATTTGCCGCTAATAGTTAACTCTGGCTCGTTTCTATTCCTATGTAATTAATTTGTGTCTAAGATTATTCTTCACACGGAAGGTTTTATTTAACTACAAGCAGGTGGTGTAATGGTATACGTCGATAACAAAAGTTGAGATAATCACTGACACTGAAAGTATAATTTAACATCACAAATGTGCCTTGTCACAACACAAAGTGTATTTCCGACATATGCCGATGTCGAAAGTCTGGTTAACCACAGACTGCAATGTCGCTGGCTAGCGCAGATGTAGATGGGAGGTCCAGGCGGCAGTTCCACCTCTGTGTGCTCGGCTATTCTTTGTCGAGGAGTTTGAGACGCCGGGCAGTGAACGTCCAACNAGGCGGCAGTTCCACCTCTGTGTGCTCGGCTATTCTTTGTCGAGGAGTTTGAGACGCCGGGCAGTGAACGTCCAACTGGAGAAGCAGATGAATAAGCCAGCGAGAGACTAGTCGACCACACTTGGGCTAGTTCAGCGACGGTGTATTGTCGCCGGCGACGGTGCATAATGCAGCCTAGGCTGCGCGAGTCAGCCAGACAATCGACAAGGCCCGGCCAAGAACATAGCCGGCCGTCAATAATGCAGGCGTCGAGACGCCAACTTGAAGGCAGCAGGCGTCTTAATTGAAACTATTCCCCGCAGCCAGATGGTCCGCGCATAAAAAACCTGCAGAGAGATAATCCTTGTATTTTTCTGTATGACGTTTGTTACTCTCGACAATAAAGTTGGCGGAAAGAATTTTAGGAAAGAAGTAGCGAGAGAATTGGAAAATGGGGAGGGTTGTTAGCGGGAGGGAGGAGCAGTCTCCCTCAAGTCGCAGGCAAGCATCGACTCTGACACTTTTTAACCCCCTCCCCTCCTTCCCGCCATCCACCACTTTCTTCTCTCCTTTTTATTCCTTTTTCCTTACTTCGGCTATTTTCCAAACTCATATTAAGTTTCGAGGGTTTCATTAATGATAGATGTCTTCGATGAACTTTTCCAAAAATTAAGATATTTGCACGCTGTTATAATTAGAAATGAAGCTAATTTTTCATCTTTTGTTTTCAGCAGTTTCCTCTGCTGTAATTAGAGGGTGACAAATGCCAAGCGTACTCACGCAGGTGGAGTGACGCCTTGCCACCCACCCCTCCTCCGCCGAGAATTAAAAAGTGCTTTTAAAGATAATTTGATGCGAACTGGTGACCCCTTCGCACCCCTGCGCGCGCTTATTTGTCATGTTCCTCGGAGCTGGCTCCAATCACGGCTCGCCCCAGCCGCTAATGCCCACCCCTCGTGATTGCTAATTCACTTAGCGGCCGCTCGCCGCGGCTAATTCATGCCCGGCCGCTAATTACAGCGATATGTTACCGCACTACGTCGCCTCGCGTGCCACCGCTTGAAATATTGTTTTCTCGCGCCGCTTGCTNATTACAGCGATATGTTACCGCACTACGTCGCCTCGCGTGCCACCGCTTGAAATATTGTTTTCTCGCGCCGCTTGCTGAGACGGCCGCTTGCTCTCTTTTTATTTGTCGTCGCCTCTAAGTGAATTTGCGAGTTACAGCGCCGCCCAGCCGCAGTTGGTCCCACACTCCCCATGTTAGCGTTTAATGTCGGTTTCCGAGTAAAGTTCAAGTGCGCGACGTCAGTAGAAGCGAGGCGACTAACTTGGGCTATCTACCAGCACAATACTCTTCACACTTCTCTTGTTTCTTATTATTTCGTCATTCTCAAAGACGCGTCAATTAAACAGTTGTCCAGCTACGAAATATATGTAGGAGTTCACATGTTAAGAGTTGAGTCGGTCGCAAAACGCCAAATTTGTGTGGTATTAGATATAAAGCATTTTAATTATCATGATGCTTGAGCTGATTTCACTACCTGAAACGTGTTAGTCATGCTGTCGTTCTATTTCGGGGTTTGTATTAGTTTTATATTATCTAATAAATCGGTATTTACACCAATATCACTAAGGCATGTAAAAAATTGATACATATGTAAAGGATATTCCAAATGTTTTTAACATGTGAAATTGCATAATAATGGGGAAAATGTGTCTTGTCTTAAAACTGAAGGAGAAGAAAATTCTCCTGCATACACTTGAAATTCAATTGTGTCGGAATTGTCACACCTGCTCCGGAATGACTTGTTACCTAGGCGGAGGTAAAACTTATGTTTGCTGTGTGTGCAAACTAGGAGTTATTGGGATCTTTCTTCGCCACCAGTGTTTCCTTTCACATTTTTCTCGCCAGATATAAGAAATAAGTCTATCGAGTGGAATTCTCGTACACGGGTATGCATTCTTGGGTGGCGAGTAGGCAGAAGAGAATGTTAGACTCCCCTGAAATTTCACAGTGTGACAATTACTATTATCTTTTAATTTTTTTAATGTTTTACTGTATGCTGCAAACGCATACAATGGACAAATGTCCCTATTGTGCGACANTACAATGGACAAATGTCCCTATTGTGCGACATTGTTAACATTCTCGTTGTCATTAGAAATCAGTGTAAGTAGGCCTATGGAATAAAAGTCATTATCGACTCATGACTACTGCTGTGTAAAAATAAGTAATATTGTGTATGAACACACATTCTGTCAAACGTCTCCAAGAGCTCTACGATTAGTGCGTGATAGCCCACACTTACATTTACATCCATTAAAAAATATGNATTACAGCGATATGTTACCGCACTACGTCGCCTCGCGTGCCACCGCTTGAAATATTGTTTTCTCGCGCCGCTTGCTCAGACGGCCGCTTGCTCTCTTTTTATTTGTCGTCGCCTCTAAGTGAATTTGCGAGTTACAGCGCGGCCCAGCCGCAGTTGGTCCCACACTCCCCATGTTAGCGTTTAATGTCGGTTTCCGAGTAAAGTTCAAGTGCGCGACGTCAGTAGAAGCGAGGCGACTAACTTGGGCTATCTACCAGCACAATACTCTTCACACTTCTCTTGTTTCTTATTATTTCGTCATTCTCAAAGACGCGTCAATTAAACAGTTGTCCAGCTACGAAATATATGTAGGAGTTCACATGTTAAGAGTTGAGTCGGTCGCAAAACGCCAAATTTGTGTGGTATTAGATATAAAGCATTTTAATTATCATGATGCTTGAGCTGATTTCACTACCTGAAACGTGTTAGTCATGCTGTCGTTCTATTTCGGGGTTTGTATTAGTTTTATATTATCTAATAAATCGGTATTTACACCAATATCACTAAGGCATGTAAAAAATTGATACATATGTAAAGGATATTCCAAATGTTTTTAACATGTGAAATTGCATAATAATGGGGAAAATGTGTCTTGTCTTAAAACTGAAGGAGAAGAAAATTCTCCTGCATACACTTGAAATTCAATTGTGTCGGAATTGTCACACCTGCTCCGGAATGACTTGTTACCTAGGCGGAGGTAAAACTTATGTTTGCTGTGTGTGCAAACTAGGAGTTATTGGGATCTTTCTTCGCCACCAGTGTTTCCTTTCACATTTTTCTCGCCAGATATAAGAAATAAGTCTATCGAGTGGAATTCTCGTACACGGGTATGCATTCTTGGGTGGCGAGTAGGCAGAAGAGAATGTTAGACACCCCTGAAATTTCACAGTGTGACAATTACTATTATCTTTTAATTTTTTTAATGTTTTACTGTATGCTGCAAACGCATGCAATGGACAAATGTCCCTATTGTGCGACATTGTTAACATTCTCGNTGCAATGGACAAATGTCCCTATTGTGCGACATTGTTAACATTCTCGTTGTCATTAGAAATCAGTGTAAGTAGGCCTATGGAATAAAAGTCATTATCGACTCATGACTACTGCTGTGTAAAAATAAGTAATATTGTGTATGAACACACATTTTGTCAAACGTCTCCAAGAGCTCTACGATTAGTGCGTGATAGCCCACACTTACATTTACATCCATTAAAAAATATGNTTGTCAAACGTCTCCAAGAGCTCTACGATTAGTGCGTGATAGCCCACACTTACATTTACATCCATTAAAAAATATGTGTGAGCGAAAATGTTATACGTAGATTGCTTGCAGCAGAATCTAGCCTAAATAAATTAATAGTTTATGCACTCGTCAATACGATAAAAATACCTACGGCTATCTTGCCTCTTACTAACAGTTGGTCAGCTGTTGGCGTTAAGCACTCTCTTTGGCTGGTTGCTATTGGATCGCGACACTGAATGTACAAGTGCACCTTATGTTCTCCCCGGCGCTCGACTCCTGTCGTTGCGTCTGCCCGCAGCGCATACCTGTTTGGTAGGTTGCAGCGCGAAGTGTGGACAGGCCACATGCCTGAAAATTGTGTGATTGGCTCTTGTATTTTTGCTCATTTAAAAGGTGGTGGATACAGAGCGCTCTGACGATGTGGTTTGGGGTTTCTGGAGAAGAAGGTGTGGGAGGAGGGGGCTGCCGGGTAGTTTCAACAGGGATGCAGCTTAGGGATCAAGGAGATCGTCACCGGGAGCCTGGAAGGCCCGGCTGGGAGGAGGAGACTGTCGCCATNGGATGCAGCTTAGGGATCAAGGAGATCGTCACCGGGAGCCTGGAAGGCCCGGCTGGGAGGAGGAGACTGTCGCCATTTCCGAGACTTGGACTAGCAGACGGGGAGATGCTGCAGGAACGTCGCTCTTTGATGGAGAAGCTAATTATAAGTTGGGACTCTGTAATTTCTCACTGGCGAGGTGGAACTTGCGATATTCTGCAGAATAGTGTGTGAGAACTTAGTCTACGGCAGTGGTGCATACTTAGGTATTTTCTGCAGAGTAGAGGGATTTTTTTTCTGGTGGAAGGGCGTGGAAACTTCGTATTTCGTTTAGCGGGAACAGTGCACTTAGGTTTGGATGCCCGTCGTGGAACTCAGCCTCGATGTGGTGAATGCAAGTTTTTGGGTACTGGCAAGAAAGGATTTAGGACTTCGATTTTGGGGTCACAGTTGGGGATGAGGGACGTCACGAATTACTCAAGAGTATAAATGTTATTGTTTTGTATGAATGTGTGTTTATTGTGAATATGCATTAGCATAACCTACACCCTATGCATGTACCGGTGATGGCAATACCCTCAGGCTCATGCATATGGTTGTGTATGTGTGTGTGAGTGTTACTTGTGTGGTGAGTGTGTACTACTCAAATCTTATGTGTGTGCCGGTGAGGACAATACCCTCAGGATCAGATTTTTGTGGGCTGGGATGAAGGTGTTGTATACGGAAAAAGAATATAGTTGGATTGCGTCTGGGATCCTTTTTCTTCTAGAGACCAAAGCTCTTGGCGATTGATTAGGTAAAATTGTTTTTGTTTTTTTAAACATAACTAGCGGAACCGGCAGACGTTGTCCTGCCAGAACGTTGGCATGCCTGCTGTTAGCGGTCATATTTTTATTAATGTAAAAAATTAATATAACAGTCATATTTTTATTAATGTAAAAAAAGTAAAGCATATTTAAATAAATGTTGAATCTTAATACTAAAAGAAATAAAGTTTTTTTGTGTTTATCTTAATGCGAGTTGATGAACAATGTTTTTCGTCAATCCGTGAGGTGTTTAAATGAACAAATTTGATGGTTTGCCAACGCGAGAAAACGCGACATATAATTGGCCATGTGAGAAGCACGGTTTTTCTAGATCCAACCCACAAATGGACATAGTTTGGCCTTGTGACTTATTAATAGTCATTGCTAATGCCAAGCGAAATGGAAATTGCAGGCGTCTGAATGGAATGGGCGAGTCTGAAGGGATCATTGGCATCCATGGCAGGCAAACATCTTCATCTTGAAACTTGTCGTACAAAATGGTACCTTCAAGAACATTGCCGATGATCTTTGTTATGACCAATCGCGTGCCATTGCATAGCTTTGGTGCATTTAAATTCCGAAGCATAATGGTTGGTGAACAAATTTTTAATCTCAGGTTATGTGGTGGAATTCCTGGTAAATCCAGTGAATTCAAGAATTCAACAGGATAGTTGACTGCTTCGTCAGGATCGACAACAGTGTCGATCGATTTGAACGACATCTCATTGCCAGGCAATAACTGTTGTATTTTGAAATTAATAGCGTCAACATTGATATTTTTGCGGCCAGAATTGTGTATTTCCATGCAATAGAATTCTTTCATTGCCAATGTTTAGCAATTGTTCGGAGAATGACAGTGGCATTGGATCGTTTTGCAGTTGAACATGCATATTTATGGTAAGGCGTAATGTATTGACATTTCTCCATAGGTATGATTGTTTCAAACATGCGTTAATTTCGTCTGCATATGTAGCGCGTGGAATGACCGGCAATGTCTGTCTGAAATCACCTGACAGCAGTAGAGCGCCACCGAAAAGTCTTGTATTATCATTGAGATCTTGCATCATTCTATCGAGAGCTTCAAGTGAATGCTTGTGGGCCATAGTGCATTCATCTCAGATAATAATTTGGCATTTTTTCAAAACTTTAGCCATGCCGGAATGCTTCTTTATGTTGCACATTGCATCTAGATGTGTGTGAACGTTCAATTACAACTTGAGTGCTGAATGTACAGTCCGTCCACCATCAAGCAAATTCGCTGCAATGCCTGATGAAGCAATTGCCAACGCAATATGATTTTGTGATCAAATGCACGCAAGTATCAGAGAGATGAGGAATGGAATAAGTTTGCAGATCTTACATTGGAGTTGCTTTTTAATTTTAAGAACACGGTTAACTAAAACTCATAGATTTTACGAATTAATTCAGAAGCACCTAGAATTGTCAGTCTACTTCACACTCAGACCTCAAATGTTTGTACATTGGCTGTTGCCATAGTCAGAGGTTCTGTTCTCTCTCAACTGCTTTGCACACGATGAGGTCATAATATTTCTGTCCCTCTCTGTCATTTACTCAGACTTTTCCTGTCGTTGTTGGTCAAGTACGTATCACGACGTGAAAGTACCACGAAAGTGAACTTCCTTTGAGGGGAGAACTGGACGTCGACTTTTATTTATATACTATACTCAGTATTTTGCCATTACATATGTTAGAGATTAATTTTTGCAAACGTGATTCTTTTATGACATAGAACATCATTTAATTATACTTAATATACAATTATTGTTTGAATGACTTTACTGCCATTGCTGCAGTAGTCGTTCTGAGGACGCAGTAAATAATTAATTCCTGTTTCTTCAACATGGTAAATAAAGCATCCCATTGATATTACAATTGCTCACACGTCTGACAGACAGCCTATACTATAGTACATGTATGGTTACTTCCAACTTTTCTTAAGCCCTGCTTTATGTTATGCTTTCACACTATTCCTCCATCTCGTGCAAACAAAGCTTCACCAAATCTAGAAAATTCCGCTGAAGGACAGTCCCCCGCGTTGGTGCGCACTCACTTTTATAATACTTTCCATTAGAACTATTTCTTACTAGGCATTATCAACACGTCTATTTCCCCCCTGATTTTACTTACATTAATTATAAATAAAATAACGTAAGTTACAGAAATAATATGAATAAAACTTTAAATTAATAAAAAATAAGATATTTTTATGCTAACAGAAGAATAAAATGACTGTGATACATGACATACTTAGGAAATAATCTAACACCTATTCAAACGGGCTGATTACTCAAAAGTTTGATTGAAAAAGTGCGAAGAAACAGCGAATAGGCTATTTGTGTTTTCAAAGAAGACATTTCTGTATTGCATGCTGAATGCATTACTTGATGGCTCAATAAATAATAACATCACAACTTCCGTGTCTTCTAACCTGTCGATGAAGGGACCAGCGAAATTCTGAAGGTGGTGGTGCGTGGAACACGGCAATTTTGGAAAGCGGCCAGGTTCAATTCTGAAGAGCGGCGTGTGGCTGGCTGGAAAATGGAGATCCACCAGCGAACCAGAGCTACTCGTAAGGAATTTCNGTTTGCAGATCTTACATTGGAGTTGCTTTTTAATTTTAAGAACACGGTTAACTAAAACTCATAGATTTTACGAATTTATCTCAGAAGCACCTAGAATTGTCAGTCTACTTCACACTCAGACCTCAAATGTTTGTACATTGGCTGTTGCCATAGTCAGAGGTTCTGTTCTCTCTCAACTGCGTTGCACACGATGAGGTCATAATATTTCTGTCCCTCTCTGTCATTTACTCAGACTTTTCCTGTCGTTGTTGGTCAAGTCCGTATCACGACGTGAAAGTACCACGAAAGTGAACTTCCTTTGAGGGGAGAACTGGACGTCGACTTTTATTTATATACTATACACAGTATTTTGCCATTACATATGTTAGAGATTAATTTTTGCAAACGTGATTCTTTTATGACATAGAACATCATTTAATTATACTTAATATACAATTATTGTTTGAATGACTTTACTGCCATTGCTGCAGTAGTCGTTCTGAGGACGCGGTAAATAATTAATTCCTGTTTCTTCAACATGGTAAATAAAGCATCCCATTGATATTACAATTGCTCACACGTCTGACAGACAGCCTATACTATAGTACATGTATGGTTACTTCCAACTTTTTTAAAGCCCTGCTTTAAGTTATGCTTTCAAACTATTCCTCCATCTCGTGCAAACAAAGCTTCACCAAATCTAGAAAATTCCGCTGAAGGACAGTCCCCCGCGTTGGTGCGCACTCACTTTTATAATACTTTCCATTAGAACTATTTTTTACTAGGCATTATCAACACGCCTATTTCCCCCCTGATTTTACTTACATTAATTATAAATAAAATAACGTAAGTTATAGAAATAATATGAATAAAACTTTAAATTAATAAAAAATAAGATATTTTTATGCTAACAGAAGAATAAAATGACTGTGATACATGACATACTTAGGAAATAATCTAACACCTATTCAAACGGTCTGATTACTCAAAAGTTTGATTGAAAAAGTGCGAAGAAACAGCGAATAGACTATATGTGTTTTCAAAGAAGACATTTCTGTAATGCATGCTGAATGCATTACTTGATGGCTCAATAAATAATAACATCACAACTTCCGTGTCTTCTAACCTGTCGATGAAGGGACCAGCAAAATTCTGAAGGTGGTGGTGCGTGGAACACGGCAATTTGGGAAAGCGGCCAGGTTCGATTCTGAAGAGCGGCGTGTGGCTGGCTGGAAAATGGAGATCCACCAGCGAACCAGAGCTACTCGTAAGGAATTTCANATTCTGAAGAGCGGCGTGTGGCTGGCTGGAAAATGGAGATCCACCAGCGAACCAGAGCTACTCGTAAGGAATTTCAGCGAGGACACTGGTGAATGATAACTCCGGGCGAGCGAATGGAGGTTGGGTGCGGAGTGTCGAGTGTACACGAGAGCGCTCTGCTGAAGTTGTTCTCGATGTGTACTCAACTTGGCGTCCCCGTACTTCAGTAGTCTTTGTGCAGGGCCGGCCATCCCACCTCCTAGCCCACACGCACACGCACTTTACTTCCTTTGTTTCCTCGCGTCCGAAAAATGTATCCAATTTTCTTTGTTTATGCAAGAGCCAAGCGGTGTTGTTCTCCTTGGCTAGGGGTGGCGTCCTGCCCTGCAGAGGGCTGGGGAGGGGGGCAAGGGGCCGCCAAATTGAATTTGGGACTCGGTGGTTGTTTAGATTCCTGCTTGGTTGTTTAGTTTGGGCGAACAAAGAAAACAGCCCCCCACGTGTTTATTCTGGCTGGAATAGTAGGGCCGAGAGCTGGAGCGCCCCTTCTCACTGTTGCCACTTTCCGTCCGGCGTTGCCTTTCAGACTCTGGCGACTCCTCTCCGACTAACACCCCCTCCCCCTCTCACTCTCTCGAATAAAAAAACCGTCGAGCTGTGTGTGTGCGCGCTCGTTCATATTCCCATGGTCGGGGCGACGGACTCGTTTGCACACAGCGGACGGACAAACCGCGTGTCGCCGGACGCTAACTCGGCACTTGGTCGGACAACACGGCGTCTGCAGTTTGCGTGGGCGGTGGCGCACGCCAGATCGCCATTGTTTACCCTCTGCACAGTCTTCTCTCCACTGCCTCCCCACTCACATTAACGCTTCTATTCACTACGAGCGCACTCGGCGGCTCCTAACTTCGAGGTCACGGGAGCCGACGAGGGTGAAGCAAAGTGAGATCCCCGAAAAACCCGCCAACCAACGGAATCTTCCGGCACGATTACCACGCGTGACAATCGAGGGGCGAACCCGCCGGGCATCGAACACGGTTCGCCTCAGTGGGAGGCAAGGGCTCTAGCCACTAACATCCAATACACTAACATATTTTCTGAAATGTCCTCGTTTGAGCATGTACGTGTATCTCAGCAAATAAATGTTCTGTGAAAACGACTGTTTGCCAGAAAAGTTAAAAAAAAAAACAATTAGCTAATGTAGCATTGTTTTGCTTTTATCGTATTTAGTGAATCCAAAGAGAAAATAATAGTGAAAATTGTAAACCAAAAAGGCATTTCTAGAGTTTTTCTGCACATTTTCCTTAAGAAGATTGATAAAAGTAAAATCACAGAGGCGTAGTTGAATGTGTGGGCTTCCATCGCTCTCAATAATGCCCCACTTGAAGACATCTATTGCAGATGTAATGTACGTAGAACCGACAGAGTTTCTACACGTTTTGCGTGTAGGGGCGCTGGGGCTCTAGGCGCGCGTGTCAAAGTCACCCTTGCTCTCTTCCTTAGACGCGCCAAACCGGCCCCATTAACCTGGGTTCACAGTTATAAGTAACCATGAAGCAAAGATCGTGCGCAAAACAAATGACCGCTATGATTTAGTGTGTGCATCACAGATCCTGACATAGTGCATGAAGGGAATGATTATATTTCATTTAATATGTAGACGCATAGAGCAACAACCAATCAGAGGAGAGGAGAGCATTTTCCACGAAGATGTTGATTTACCGGCAATAGTTGTGCTAAAATATTGACAGGGATTTAGTGCAACAAACGTCGCAAGAGATACACTTCGAAGGAAGAACAGGGGGAACGTATAGCAGGAAGGTTTAAAGGTGTCCACATCTTAACGATTGCAAAAACAGAGATTCTAAAGACAAGCAAACGTGCCTAATCTTTTTGAAGTTCAGTTTATGTATATGAAGGCAGCAAAATCATTTAAACATTGTTTACCAAAACTTTCAACTAACGAACTCGATGCAAAATTTTATTGGCTAAAAATAATTTGGTAAGTTTTCAATTGTGAACCAATACCTTGTAGTGTTTGTGAATTACAATGTATGTTTGTTATATCCTAACAACTTTACCTATATTTTATATTTGTGAACACGCCATTAGACTACCTGCATCCTCTTGACAAACACTTTCTAGTAGGGACACCTAACATTGGCGAACAAAAATTAGTAGAATTAAATAAAAGAAATATTATTGTGTACAATAGACCATTGCAAAGTTATGTTGTTACGGAAAACACAGCCAACTACATAATGATATTTTATGTGTTCAATACTATAACTTACTTAACCGTGCAGTTGTGGCCAAACGCACCGATGGTAAATTTATACCCACGTATATTGAAAAAGAATTATCACTTTCGGTAACTTGTAAGCGCTTCTCGGTGTTCTAAAATATACTTTAGAGTTCATTGCTGAAAGTGAGCTTAAGAATAAAACCAGACAAATCCCTTATAATGAACAACAAACAACTAGAACCTATAGAACCTAACAATCAATAGAACATGAAACAACGAGTGACAGGCAAGAAAGTGGACAAGAAAACTAGTGAACAACCAACACAATGAGCACAAATCAGGAACACATTATTTCTTGATCATAGTTGAAAGATTCTGCCTACCAAACATGTGGCCACGGATTTTAAATGGGGAATCAATGTTAAAGAAATGTTTTCTCGATTCGATTCATCAACTTTACAGGTTACTGTTTNCATAATTATATTTTATGTGTTCAATACTATAACTTACTTAACCGTGCAGTTGTGGCCAAACGCACCGATGGTAAATTTATACCCACGTATATTGAAAAAGAAGTATCACTTTCGGTAACTTGTAAGCGCTTCTCGGTGTTCTAAAATATACTTTAGAGTTCATTGCTGAAAGTGAGCTTAAGAATAAAACCAGACAAATCCCTTATAATGAACAACAAACAACTAGAACCTATAGAACCTAACAATCAACAGAACATGAAACAACGAGTGACAGGCAAGAAAGTGGACAAGAAAACTAGTGAACAACAAACACAATAAGCACACATCAGGAACACATTATTTCTTGATCATAGTTGAAAGATTCTGCCTACCAAACATGTGGCCACGGATTTTAAATGGGGAATCAATGTTAAAGAAATGTTTTCTCGATTCGATTCATCAACTTTACAGGTTACTGTTAGAAAAAAAAATTCAACGCAATTTTCTCAGATAATATTGCCACGTTAAGAAATATAAAAAATCCTTCATTCAATATTTTTCTTTTGTAAACTGTGAGTTGTTGTATTACTTAATAAAATAATACTAAACATATTAATCGAAAAAATTTTAATGTTCAAGTATTCTTAAATAAATGCCACGTAGAATATTTTTCGTAAGAGACGAGTATCTTTAAAACTAATGTATTGTGAAGTAATAATTCGTTAGAGACGGGTATATTTAAAAATAATGCATTGTGAAGGAATTCTTCGAACATTGATTCCGCATTTAGCTTCATGANGCCACGTAGAATATTTTTCGTAAGAGACGAGTATCTTTAAAACTAATGTATTGTGAAGTAATAATTCGTTAGAGACGAGTATATCTAAAAATAATGCATTGTGAAGGAATTCTTCGAACATTGATTCCGCATTTAGCTTCATGGCTGCAGTCCTGATAAGCAGTGCTCTTAAGGAACCGATATAAAATAATGAAAACAAACCAATAACATCAAACTGTTAAGAGTAAAAACCCAATTTCAGAAAGAAAATAAATACGAAAAACATGAGACATACACTGGAGAGCCAAAAAAAAAACCGGTATAGGCGTGCGTATGCAAATAACAGATGTATGGAACCAATCAGAGTAAAGCTATGCGGTCGGCAGCACCTATATAAGACAACAAGCGTCTGACAAAGTTGCTAGATCGGTTACTGCTGCTACAGTGGCAGGTTATCAAGATTTAAGTGAGTTTTAACGGGGTGTTATAGTCGGCGCACGTGAGATGGGACATAGCATCTCCGAGGTAGCGATCACATTTGGATTTTCGTGTACGGCTATTTCACGAGTGTACCGTGAATATCGGGAATCCAGTAAAACATAAAATCTTCGACATCGCTGCGGCCGGAGAAAGATCGTGAACGAAGGGACAAACTACGACTGACGAGAATCATTAAACGTGACAGACGTGCAACCCTTTCTCAAATTGGCGCAGAATTCAATGTTGGGGCATCAACATCTGCTAGTGTGCTAACTATTCAACGGACNGCATCTCCGAGGTAGCGATCACATTTGGATTTTCGTGTACGGCTATTTCACGAGTGTACCGTGAATATCGGGAATCCAGTAAAACATAAAATCTTCGACATCGCTGCGGCCGGAGAAAGATCGTGAACGAAGGGACAAACTACGACTGACGAGAATCATTTAACGTGACAGACGTGCAACCCTTTCTCAAATTGGCGCAGAATTCAATGTTGGGGCATCAACATCTGCTAGTGTGCGAACTATTCAACGGACCATCATTGTTATGGGCTTTCGGAGCCAAAGGCCCACTCGTGTACCGTTGTTGACTGCACGACACAAAGCTTTACGGCCTCGCCTGGACCCGCCAACACCGCCATTGGACTGTTGATGACTTGAAACAATTTGCCTGATCTGACGAGTCTCGTTTCCAATTGTATCGGTTGGATGGACGCGTACGGGTATGGACACATCCTCATGAATTCGTGGACCCTACATGTCAACAGGGGACTGATCAAGCTGGTGGAGACTCTGTCATGGTATAGGGCGTATGCAGTTGGCGTAAAATGGAACCACTGATACTTCTAGATACGACTCTGATAGGTGACAGATACGTAAGCATCCTGTCCGATCACCTGCACCCATTCATGTCCATTGTGCATTCCGACGGACGTGATTAATTCCAGCAGGACAATGCGACACTTCACACTCCGAGAGTTTCTACCCAGTGGCTCCAGGAACAATCTTCTGTCTTTAGACACTTCCATTGTCCACCTTAATCACCAGGCATGAACATTATTGAACATATATGGGATGCCTTGCAACGTGCTGTTCAGAATAGATTTCCACCGCCTCGCACTCCTATGGATTTGTGGACTGCCCTACAGGATTCATGGTGTGAATTGCCTCCTGCATACCTNAGTGGCTCCAGGAACAATCTTCTGTCTTTAGACACTTCCATTGTCCACCTTAATCACCAGGCATGAACATTATTGAGCATATGACCCTACGGAACGTTGCACGACAAGTCTTCTCTAGAAGTGGCGCTCGCACTCCTATGGATTTGTGGACTGCCCTACAGAATTCATGGTGTGAATTGCCTCCTGCATACCTTCAGACATTAGTCGTGTCCATGCCACGTCGTCTTGTGGCACTTCNGGTGTGAATTGCCTCCTGCATACCTTCAGACATTAGTCGTGTCCATGCCACGTCGTCTTGTGGCACTTCTGCGTGCCCACGGGAGCCCTACACGATATAAGCAGGTGTACCATTTTTTTTGGCTTTTCAGTGTATAACAATGTAACAGAAGAACATAGAGGAAGTTTGGGTATTGTGGGACACCTTTTGGTTTTTCAAATTTTTTTCAGAAACTGTATTAGAAATTTTACTTTCGTGAATGGTAATTACAGCTTAGTATGTCGATATAGAATATAGATATGACTTACATACGAAATTTAATATTTGTACTTGCTATCTTGCTATTCGTACAAGTTTTTAAAGGNAGAATATAGATATGACTTACATACGAAATTTAATATTTGTACTTGCTATCTTGCTATTCGTACAAGTTTTTAAAGGTCCACTTTACCCGTACTGTTTGGGTAATGTGGAACCACGGATCCACTTTCCCATTCTGAATTATTAAAAAGTTTAAATCTCATCTGAAATCTAGTGTATGCAAGTGCACAGTTGGTATATGTTTTGGTCACATTACATTTATAAATGGNGTAAATCTCATCTGAAATCTAGTGTATGCAAGTGCACAGTTGGTATATGTTTTGGTCACATTACATTTATAAATGGTGATAATTACCATAAAGAAAATGAACATAAACCATTACTAAAATAATCCAGAACGTGTTCTTGGCACACATGAACATATTATACTAAATTACGTTTAAGGAGCACCAAACGCATTACCCATAAAAACATGTAAAATAGAATGATTAGGATCTGCAAATATCACATACAAAGTCCAAAGTTTCATTATCAGCACATTCTTTGTAACACCAGTGTAAACACTCTAAACACTGAACACATTTTTATTTGTCATCCGAAAATTTGCTACAGCAGCAGATGCACAAAGCATCAGTTTCATTAATCCTCCGATGTTCAACACCTCGCTTGTTGTTCGTAGTCCTCAAATGTTCTTCAGTTATTCACTTTCTGTACTCATTACTAGGTTACACATAAAATCAAATAATAACATGCACGATCACGGTCTCATAGTTATAACAAAATATATATTACCTATGAAAATTGAAGTAATGTAAACTACATCGGGTTAAGTGGACTGGTGCCACTTGAGGCGCAGTTGGCTGGGCCACTTTAGCCCACCCACGCCATTGTTTTCCGAATGGTCTTGTACACTTAACTACTTATTTACTACGAATTTGAAACAAAAACCATAAAAACAGGCACCTGTATCATTGCTTAAAAATATTCTAAGTCATTTTGTTATCTTTGATAATTTCAACACGTTTAACAATCTTACATAGCTGCAAAATATTTGAACTCTGGATTTCCCATCGATGTATACTTGCAGAAGTCGACTCACGTGCTCTCCTCCGGCCGTACATGCGACCAGNGAACTCTGGATTTCCCATCGATGTATACTTGCAGAAGTCGACTCACGTGCTCTCCTCCGGCCGTACATGCGACCAGTGTATTGCATACTTCATGTGACTCGCACTAGGTTGCAGCACCTACACTACTTTCTACAGCGAGGGGTCCACTTTAACCGAAGGGTCCACAATACCCGAACTTCTTTTACTATTTCATTGTCACTGTACATGTAGATAGACCTTAAATACGTACACATGGAAGAAAATACAGAGGAATGACATTATTTTACTGGATTGAACAAGAAACCAATTTCAGATGGTGCGATGCGACAATAAAAACGAAAACTCAAAACAAACTCTAATACAAGACTTCACAACCACGATGAATATAAAGCTACAAAAAATTATTTCCCTGCCAGTGTTAATGTAATAAGACCAAACAAGAAAACACGCATAACACAGTGAAAATATAGACTACAATACTGAAATACAAGCTACAAAAAATTACAGTCTCAAATAACAAAACAAAAACAACGAAAACTCCATACAGATATTGAAACAAGACTTTGTCATAGGATACAGCAAGACACTAACAACGAAAACTGGATACAGATAATGAAACAAGATTTTACCAAAGGACACAACAAGATAGTAACAACGAAACTACAATACCAATAATGAAACAAGACTTCACCAGAGGACACTGTAAGACACGAATAATGTAGATAAAAAATTTCTGAGCCAGTTTGTTTTGTTTTACCCGTTGGTTCTTTAATAGTTACTTGTTTTATATAGTTTATTATCAGGTATTTGTACAGTTTTATATTTTTGTTTTGTTATATTGCATACATTTGCCAATGGAAAGAGTTCATTTAAATTCTCACAGAAACCCTGCATTACCATTGCTATTGAACTTTGAAGATAAAAACTTGTAGGCGTGTCTACCGCCTATGTCAGCTGTTTAGCACCACTTTGCGCAACTTGAAGCCAACAATACTCTTCCCTGGGCAGCGGAAATTTCCGTTATCCTATCACAGTGGGTTTGTTATTGGTTCAGGAACCACTAGGACATGAAAATTCTGCTCTGGTATAATCGCAGACGTGACATAAAGGTTGTGCAATTTTTTTCACTTATAGGCTTTCACCGAAAGAACTCACGCATTTCCCCGCTTGCTTGTTACTAAGCGGTAATATTTCGACGTGCAGCTCAACCCACCAATAAGCAAGTTTTGGCGACTGATCTCGTGAACGTATATATTGTACATGTAAATACGCATTTGTATATAAATATGGGGAAAGAGNCGTTTTGGCGACTGATCTCGTGAACGTATATATTGTACATGTAAATACGCATTTGTATATAAATATGGGGAAAGAGAGAGAGAGATAGAGAGAGACTTTTTTACTTTCAATTCTGGAAATAACAATATTACATAACTTATTATTTTTTAGATGCCTCACTTTTATGTATTGCATCTTTCACGTAATGAGTATATACGTTCACGAACGCTGAAATGTTGGACTTTCAAAAATAGTCTCTTTGAAAGTTAAAAAGCAAAATGTACTTTTAAAAAATATCACATTTTGAAATCTTGTGAGTTTCAAGTTTACTGTCATCAGTTCAGCGAATGATGTCACAGCACGCTACAACATTTCTGACAATATTATTTCTGGAGAGCTTTAATAATAAAAATCCTTTAGGGCTGTCTCGCTTGCACGACTGCGTTATCACTCGTTATTTTCATCTGATTGCATGAGGACGATGGACGTTCCGGGTTCAAGATATCGAACACTGAGCAGCCGGGTCAAACACAGAAACTACTGCTCATGCAGACATCTGCCAATGAGAAGAGACTACCTTCTGGCGCATGCGCTCATACTTCTTCGCGAAAAATAATAAGACTGGAAAAATCAGTTATAACCAAACATTTAACCCGTTTGGTCATCTATTTATTTCTTAGTTTAAGTGTTGCAATAATGTAGTTTTTTGGTATGCGCTGTAGATGCTTTTAGCAATTTTCTTGCAGCCAGTAAACAATGTTCTGCATTCTCGATGATACTGGCTTTAGCGTTAATGTTAAAGAAGTGCAGAAAATTCCACAAATATGATTAGTCACAATGAAGACTGGGCAATGATGCCTTTCTCTATACAGTACTGGTCATATACATAATCTCAAGAAATTTTTTTTTTTTTNATGAAGACTGGGCAATGATGCCTTTCTCTATACAGTACTGGTCATATACATAATCTCAAGAAATTTTTTTTTTTTTGGTGGATTAGACTTAAGGGCTTGACATGGCTGGGATATGAAGTGCGTTGAAGACTTTTAGTANATTTTTTTTTTTTTGGTGGATTAGACTTAAGGGCTTGACATGGCTGGGATATGAAGTGCGTTGAAGACTTTTAGTACAACAAAAGTTATTCAAAAATTTTGTATATTTTGTACATTCCCATAAGAATAAAATCATTTAAGAAACATTTCGTGCCCAAAGAGAATTTTCAAGTTCCCATTTCAACTCCAAGAAATTTTTGGGCCAGAAAATGGCTAAAACGAGTGAATTTCACAATCAATTTTAGCTACTAAATTTCCTTTACAGAACCTTCTGAGTTGTCCTTAGACACGAGTCATACATTTATCTTTATTAAGGTGACATAAAAATATAGGGTTGCTGCTTAAAGTCATGTCGAGGCGAGTCCCCCACGTAAAGACTGCGCCAGTCAAGTGCTTTGCACGTAGAGGCGATGAGGCATGTGGCAACAGAGCCAGATTCAGCCTAAATAAAATAGTTGAAGGCGGGCAGGCAGGTCTTAACAGCGTGTCCTTTTTTAATACTTTTATTCTGGTTGTTGGGCTGTTCTTGCACGCCGTTTATGACAACGACCCAGTAACAAATAGGAAGAAATGTCGCGGTCACATCACGTGTGACCCAGTTCAAAGTAAAAAATAGACATATCTGACGATTGCAGTAACCAACGAATAAAGTATTGTTTCCCGAGAGAATACAGAGACAAAAGAATTCTCTGCTGGGGAAAGAGATAATTCGCGAAATGCCCGGAATTCTAAATATCCTTAAGCAATCGCGTCTCTGACTTCACGTCATGTGGAAGCGACGGAGACAGCCGAAGTTGTTGCGCGCAGTCAGTTTGAACTGGCTTTGGCAAACGTGCTAAACGCCGCGTGACGTCAACGCGGGCCACAATAACGTCAGGCGTTCATGACGTGCTCGTTCGTCCTGTCTATCTGTCGCGGCAACCAGCAACTCTTGTTGTCTCGAGTGCGGGTGTGCAGTGAGAATCCTCTCCCGTCCTCACCTAATTACAATATTCTTTGAAGGTTAGGCAAAATACGTATCTTTGTTCAGTAGTTCGGAAAGCAACGTGGTCCGGGTTTCTCGACAATATTCCCACTTATGTTCATAGCATGTACTGTTATTTCGGACCAGCACCGTTGCAGCAAGAAGTAAGTNTCTCGACAATATTCCCACTTATGTTCATAGCATGTACTGTTATTTCGGACCAGCACCGTTGCAGCAAGAAGTAAGTCGCAGAATACGACTTACAAAACATACTCAGGAATAAATTAAAAAGCTCTGTCTATCTGTTTACAACAGAAATGTAAACATCACATATAACACACATATGGGGCATATAGATACAATATAAACCTGCATTAAATTAGTATATTTGCGTATGTAAGTGTGTCGTAAGAATAGTGAACGACCGGATGAACAGTTATCACTGAATGATCTTCATCAGCTCTATTTGTCTAATAGACAATCAGACAAACACAGCAGTCTTCGTGTAACAAATGCTGCACATGGTTATTATCAAGAGCAGTATATTAAAAGTTGCCATTTTTTATATTAGTCTAGTAGCAGAAGCTCAAGTAAATAACGTAACTAATTTTTATAAACCAACGTTTATCTTTATGAACATAAAATATTACAAAATACGTTTAAAAAATTGTTAATTTTTAAATACGCACTGCGCAGGAATTATTCATTTTGTCTATGTAATTTCATTAACATATTTCTGGTGATTTGTCTAGATTCGATTTTTCATAGAGTAAGCTGTGCAACAATTCCACACTAGTGAATACTATGACACACTAACAACAAGCGTATAAGAAGTTCCACATTCAAAGCATTCTATTAAAAATAAATTTACGCAACTTAACCCAATAATAATAACTTTCTAGTTTTTATGTGATTTTGTGGAAATCATAATTTGTCATATGAGTAGTCAGTGTTCAAGCACATGAATTATGAATAATCTCGCTTATGCTGGTTTAACCTACGTTTCATCAAAGGAAAACTATAAATATAAAAAAAAAAAAAATTCAAGAACTTTATTTACTATATAAAAATATACTGACAGAAAAAATATTTATGTCTTGCGTAAAAAAAAAGGTTCAATGGTCAGTCGGAATACAAGACAAAATAATGTTTATGTATAACTTCCGCTATAAAACTAACTCTGCTGACGTTACAAGATGTTATGCCGTTGTCATAGATAAGTAGGGACTTGGAAAATTCACGGGCGTCAGTGTAACTTCACAATCTTGTAAACACACGAACAGGTCTCAGTTAAATGTTGCCTGCTGGTTCAGTGTAGACATTTCCTTGGTGACGGGACTGTACATGGTTCCGTAACACCATCATGAAGCATTTTCCGTGGAATAATGCTTCTCAAGGCTTATGGAATAAAATATGGGCCAATAAAAACAGAAGGACGAAAATACACGTACTTTAAGTATAGCATATCATTACGAAAAAAAAAGTGAATTTGGAAGGTTTCTATTGATAATTTCTTCTCGATTTTAATGAGCCAAACAGACTTTATATTTNTCTCGACAATATTCCCACTTATGTTCATAGCATGTACTGTTATTTCGGACCAGCACCGTTGCAGCAAGAAGTAAGTGGCAGAATACGACTTACAAAACATACTCAGGAATAAATTAAAAAGCTCTGTCTATCTGTTTACAACAGAAATGTAAACATCACATATAACACACATATGGGGCATATAGATACAATATAAACCTACATTAAATTAGTATATTTGCGTATGTAAGTGTGTCGTAAGAATAGTGAACGACCGGATGAACAGTTATCACTGAATGATCTTCATCAGCTCTATTTGTCTGNACTGAATGATCTTCATCAGCTCTATTTGTCTGATAGACAATCAGACAAACACAGCAGTCTTCGTGTAACAAATGCTGCACATGGTTATTATCAAGAGCAGTATATTAAAAGTTGCCATTTTTTATATTAGTCTAGTAGCAGAAGCTCAAGTAAATAACGTAACTAATTTTTATAAACCAACGTTTATCTTTATTAACATAAAATATTACAAAATACGTTAAAAAAATTGTTAATTTTTAAATACGCATTGCGCAGGAATTATTTATTTTGTCTATGTAATTTCATTAAGATATTTCTGGTGATTTGTCTAGATTCGATTTTTCATAGAGTAAGCTGTGCAACAATTCCACACCAGTGAATACTATGACACACTAACAACAAGCGTATAAGAAGTTCCACTTTCAAAGCATTCTATTAAAAATAAATTTACGCAACTTAACCCTATAATAATAACTTTCTAGTTTTTATGTGATTTTGTGGAAATCATAATTTGTCATATGAGTAGTCAGTGTTCAAGCACATGAATTATGAATAATCTCGCTTATGCTGGTTTAACCTACGTTTCATCAAAGGAAAACTATAAATATTAAAAAAAAAAAATTCAAGAACTTTATTTACTATATAAAAATATACTGACAGAAAAAATATTTATGTCTTGCGTAAAAAAAAAGGTTCAATGGTAAGTCGGAATACAAGACAAAAAAATGTTTATGTATAACTTCCGCTATAAAACTAACTCTGCTGACGTTACAAGATGTTATGCCGTTGTCATAGATAAGTAGGGACTTGGAAAATTCACGGGCGTCAGTGTAACTTCACAATCTTGTAAACACACGAACAGGTCTCAGTTAAATGTTGCCTGCTGGTTCAGTGTAGACATTTCCTTTGTGACGGGACTGTACATGGTTCCGTAACACCATCATGAAGCATTTTCCGTGGAATAATGCTTCTCAAGGCTTATCGAATAAAATATGGGCCAATAAAAACAGAAGGACGAAAATACACGTACTTTAAGTATAACATATCATTACGAAAAAAAAGTGAATTTGGAAGGTTTCTATTGATAATTTCTTCTCGATTTTAATGAGCCAAACAGACTTTATATTTNGAAAAAAAAGTGAATTTGGAAGGTTTCTATTGATAATTTCTTCTCGATTTTAATGAGCCAAACAGACTTTATATTTATGGGAAAAGTTAAAGTGTACAGAGAAATATTACGCTTATGGGGCGACGTGTTGGCGGAATCTGACACACTTATGTTATATTTCTGTATATTACATCGCGTGTTAGTGTTGATTCTTCAATCTGCAGCTCTTCTGAGTATACAGCTCGTACGATATACGATTTCAATTATCAATACCAGATTATTAGGGTTTATTTTACAAATTACGTCACTCTATTAGGGTGGGGGTGAAAGGAAAGATCACATTGTTTAAATTACGTTTAGGCTGTTCATGGTAAACAGAGCACTTTCGAAATCCCGATTTAAGGTCTATTTTATACAGGTTGTGTATTCTTCCGCATTACGAAAAATTATAATTTGCCATAAAGTCATCACTTTATTTGTTGGTCAAGTAAAACTGTGGAATTATTAGAAAAGTAAGTATTTTACAAATCTGCTCAGTTGTACATTTAGATGGATAAAAAAACACAAATGGAAAGAAATCTTTTAAGTTATCACAAATTGTTACCGAACACGTTTTATTCCACGTAAAAACATGGAACTACTTTCCATCTTCACTTGAAGCATGTCAATAAGTGCGACCGTTAAGATATATGCAGGTAGGGTCAATTAATTTTTTCTAAAGTCAATTTTAAAAGCGCTCAATTTATCGTGAACAGCCTTTATCACCTCGTTGACAGCCATTGTTGCAGAATATTGTAAAGCGACAAGAACCATGTAATGTCACTCGACTGGATTCACCCCCCAAAACC
Organism: Clitarchus hookeri; assembly: GCA_002778355.1. Lineage (NCBI taxonomy): Eukaryota > Metazoa > Arthropoda > Insecta > Phasmatodea > Phasmatidae > Clitarchus > Clitarchus hookeri. Next base: position 500,287 of record NQII01001190.1, on the reverse strand, counting down.
CCCCTCACAAGAGACCTTTATATATTTTTAAGTAGGGTAGGTTGAGGACGTTCAAGTTTCTAAAATGTTTTAGATTGTTAGCAAACTACGTATTTATTTCCCCGATTTAGTTTATGTTGTTCGTAAAAATCTAAAAATCGAAATAAAAAAAACNTTAGCAAACTACGTATTTATTTCCCCGATTTAGTTTATGTTGTTCGTAAAAATCTAAAAATCGAAATAAAAAAAACGTTACGATGTAGCTCAAAATAATTTGATTATAATTTTGCTGTTTGTTATGTGGTTCACACGTATTTCAATATTAATTTTTAAAGATAAAATTTTGCTTCACCATAAGCAGAAGTTGAGTTCTTACCGCATGTGTGCGAAATTTCGGATTTCAATTACAACGAGACACTCACGGTTCTTCAAAAAATTTAAACCNTTAGCAAACTACGTATTTATTTCCCCGATTTAGTTTATGTTGTTCGTAAAAATCTAAAAATCGAAATAAAAAAAACATTACGATGTAGCTCAAAATAATTTGATTATAATTTTGCTGTTTGTTATGTGGTTCACATGTATTTCAATATTAATTTTTAAAGATAAAATTTTGCTTCACCATAAGCAGAAGTTGAATTCTTACCGCATGTGTGCGAAATTTCGGATTTCAATTACAACGAGACACTCACGGTTCTTCAAAAAATTTAAACCAAACTTCGTATTTAAAAAGGATACGTTTTTACGAATTGAGATGTTAAGTTAAAATGATCATATTTACGCTATAAAAATACGATGAATATTATATTCCTAATTATTTGTTATTCTTATGAAGCTATCAATGATATTGCGTCCCGCAACTAAGGAATATGTATCTTAAAAATCTTTAAATAAGCACATTTTTGTTCTGCGACCACTTGAAACCTTACATTTGCGTGAAAATGTCCTTCCATTGTATTTTAAGACAAGCTCTCATTTTCTACCAAAAAATAAATAATTCATATAAAAACTAATTGTTTCCGCGAAAATTTCGGAGAGCCTTGTTGCTTCTAAGTACCACGTCATATCTGTAGTAACTGGCTGTGGCCAAGTGAGAGTTATACTACTCTGTGACTGCCGGTCTGTGATTCACATGCATATTGCTGCCCAGTTTACAAATTTACACTCTCCAACCATTAACTACACAAAAGCTACACTGTATTTGATATACATATTGAAAAAAACCCTCCCCCCCCCCNCTCCTTTTCCGCAGAATCCCAAGCAAATTTGCTTATTCGCCCGGTTGCAAGGTAGACATCAAAAATTTTTCCTTTACCGTTATTACAGACACGAATATTTAGCAAATTTACACTTGAGTACAAATTAGAATTGAAAAAAACGCGTGCATTTGAGTTTCTTCCTCAAATGGAAGGCTTTTTTATGCACGCCCTATGAGGCAGTGACGAACATGAAACAATATTCCGACAAAGTAATTAGCACTCAATTTAAAAAGTCTTCTGACTGTGACGGCAGCCCAAATGAACAACAGTTGCTAGATTGCATAGATCACTGTGAGTTCCTGTCAGTTACTAGGTCAGTTCACAAGGGTTTGTATTTACCAGTAGAGACTTCTGACACGGTCGCTAGTTTCGTCTTGTTTGTCACCGGGCGAGCTGGCGAAGTGGTTACACATTCGACTTGCATTCGGGAGTGCTAAGTTTGATTCCCGGTTTAAGCATCCTGAGTTCAGTTTTAAATGGTTTCCAAAAACCACTCCGCGTGAATTCTGGGGTATTTCCTTAATCCGTTCAGTCCCGGTATCATTTACGAACTCGAGTGTTGCAATAGTTAAATTTATTGATGTGCGCTGTACTTGTGTCGAGGGTGGTTGTCGCAACCACTGAATACCGTGAGGCGTGTTTGCCGATATCAGCATTAACCTTTCAATAAAAGAGGGGTGCCAAAACGTTAACAAATCATATTTATTACAAGAAGGCACTCAAATCACCAGCTACTGATTCCTTGTTGTATTCAGTGCCAACAATAAATATCCTCCATGTGCAACATGTGCTCGATCATGCTCACGGCAACACAACGGCTTAATAAAGACCATGGCCTATTCCTTCCCCGTTCCTCCTTCTCTGAGCAACTTTCTCCGTCTCTAATGACCTCGCTGTTGAAGAGACGTTCAGCCATGCCTAACTACCGTAATTATTACAGGGCATTGCATATAAGAAGTGCATCCACGGAACATTTATTCATCCTCAGAAAAAAAGAACCAGNACAGGGCATTGCATATAAGAAGTGCATCCACGGAACATTTATTCATCCTCAGAAAAAAAGAACCAGTGAAAGAAAAATTGTTTCTTATGTCTTCTGTCAAGACACAATTTCTGTTTTAATGAGTATAACTGTGTGGAATTNAGTGAAAGAAAAATTGTTTCTTATGTCTTCTGTCAAGACACAATTTCTGTTTTAATGAGTATAACTGTGTGGAATTCAGGCAACGTGATATAACGTCGGTAGCGAACAAAGTGTCGGTGAAGTGAAATGTACTTATTTTCGGCTCTGCAAAGGTCAGAGTAGCTGACGTTGCGGTAAGTGAGCGAAGACGCAGAGCGAACAAGTATACAGATACGAAATTCCGAGGCGCTTCCTTTGACGTGATGTATATGCTGTTCGCGGTAAACTGAGCACTAAATACGTGCTTACGATCTACTTCTCGGATTGCCTTGTATCTCTCCGCCATATGTAAATTCAACATTTTAATGGGCCTGAAAACTTTATTCATGCGTCGGTTACGTAAAAGGTTGAAATTATTAATAATGTAACTGTCTTACAATTTTTAAATTCTTCCTCTTGAAACTATTTTTAAAAAGAGAGAAAGAAAATTAAATAGTTCCAGTGTCAACAAATGGTTTAGTAACACTTTTTATTCAATGTTGTCACATGGAACTACTTTATATCCGTCGTTGCCAACTTTACTGAGCACATGCTGTACGTACACTGTGTGCCCGTACAAATATATACTTGAGAATAAGTTTGGAATATTGTGAGATAAGGCAGTTGGGTGGTAGGAGTTATGTAGTTCGTTTGTGATCAACAGAGAGCGCTCTGGCGTATTAAACATGGAGCATGAGACACGTTGGAAACAGCACAACCTCCAGAAACACTTCCATATCTCATAAGAGCTGCCCAGATGGAATGGGACCTTCGTCCGTAAGATGACCTCAACACATTGATTACAAGCATGCCCCGGCGTGTTAGGAACCTGAACAATGTACATGGAGGTCATAGATACTAAGCTGCAGTGGGAAGAAAGAAGCTCTCCCTAATCAGAGACACCATTACGTTAAATTTGTTATGTCGTGTTTATTNTAAGCTGCAGTGGGAAGAAAGAAGCTCTCCCTAATCAGAGACACCATTACGTTAAATTTGTTATGTCGTGTTTATTTGTCTGTGATATTAGAATAATGTTTTCTTGTTAGAAACACTTTGAATTTCACGTTCTGTATCGGTACCGTTGGTAANTAAGCTGCAGTGGGAAGAAAGAAGCTCTCCCTAATCAGAGACACCATTACGTTAAATTTGTTATGTCGTGTTTATTCGTCTGTGATATTAGAATAATGTTTTCTTGTTAGAAACACTTTGAATTTCACGTTCTGTATCGGTACCGTTGGTGANCGTCTGTGATATTAGAATAATGTTTTCTTGTTAGAAACACTTTGAATTTCACGTTCTGTATCGGTACCGTTGGTGATTTCATATTGCTATACTTTCTTTCATGTATATTCAATACTTTTTTGCATTCAGTATGTGTATTCCAAATGTTTTGTGAGGTGTTTAAATGCATGTATGGGCAGTGACATTTTTCAATGGTTGATTTCAAAAGTGCTCACTTTACTGTCAACAGCCTTTACCCATTCTCTCTCTCGGTGCTCAAGTATTCGGGAACGGGCATCGTGTCTGGTTGGTTACTTTGCTGCCCAAGATTGCCTATTGCCTTGGCTGCCAGCTGTAAAGTAAGTTACCAGGCGCTGTCTGGAGAACGGAGTTCCCACATTTTGCTATCAAGTGACACAACTTTGCTGGCGAGTGGCGCTGAAGTTTGCTGTATAAGCGCTTGTTTCACCTCTGTGTTCTTTGTAGTACCGCCTTCTTGCAGTCATGTTGCACCAAACACATGAGCTGTAAGGCCGACCCTTGCTCACTCAGCATTTACCTCGTCGCCTCTACGCTCAATGCTCTCGACCGGCGTGCAGTCGGTGACTCGTCTCAACGTGAGTGAGTAGAGATATGTGGGCGGCTCTTTACAACGAGATTCTGAGAGGTGAGGTGAGTGTGGAGCAGCACCAGAACGCAAGGGCGGCGGAAACGTAGGATCCCGAGAAAACCCGCCTGCCAACGGCATCCTCAGCCATGATTCCCACATGCTAAACTCCAAGAGCGACCTCGTGAGGAATTGAACCCGGTTCACCTTAATATAAGGCGAGTAATCTAACCACTACACCACCGCGGCTCCTTGAATTAACATGACTTTAAGTGGTGCTATATTGTTATGGTGCGCTAATAAATATAAAAGTATAATGCGTGCCTAAATGCAACTCTAAAGTTTGTGTATAAAAAATTAAGCAGCTAAAAACGATTCTGGAAACTCCCGTTTTAGACATTTTTTCCTCCCGTAAAAATAATTCTTGTAGTTCAAATGAGAAATTTAAATATTTTTTTAATACAGTTCGTTATTCAAATGATTTTCCTGTTTGGAATTCAAAACAAAATGTCAAAACATTTCACGTGTTTAGAGACATCGCCTTTCCCTGGGTAGTGCTGTTGATTTCTGCTGACACCCCGAGTGTTTAATAAAAGGTTTATTATTGTTCTACGGATCTGCCGAAACCATTTCCATAGGAGTGAAAGTGTCAGTTGTGATTATAAATTCGTGAGTACTTTTCACGCGACAAATGTTTTCTTCTGCAACAAATTAAAGTAAGATTGAATGTGTAGACGAAGGTGTAAGGCGGCGTGTGCGGAAGTCTCCACGGCCGGGAGTACGAGTACGAATGTGCGGAGTGCCATTGTCGCCTGCGTGGGTTCGTTACCGCGGCATGAAAGGCCGGTATTCCATCCCCCAGCTCGCTCGCAGTTTGCTTCTTTACTACCGCGCTTTCAGGCGGCGCTGTTCAATCTCTGTGTATACATGTGCGTGTGTGTGTTCCTCTCAGCGGGCACGCTCTTCAGCCTCTTTCCGTTCCCAACTCTAGCCTCCTCACTTACAAGCAACATTTTCACCAATTTCATAAACAAAAACATAAACACACACATCATTATTATATATATATATGGGCTGCTAAATGCCGGACACGTTATCATACGTATCACTCCTGCACTAGTTTCGGTTCTGGGTTGTCAGAATACTCGCCTCCCACCAAGATGGACCGGGTTAGATTTTCGGCGGCGTCATCCCTCGGATTTTTGAACGTGGGAATCGTGCCGGACGATGCCGCTGGCCGGCGGGTTTTCTCGGCGATCTCCCGTTTCCCCCGCCCTTGCGTTCCTGCACCGCTCCATACTCGCCTCGCTGCACACTCATTGGTTCTCAAGACCTCGATGTCAAGAGCCACCCAAATCTCTTCACTCACTCATTTACTAACCTGGTTTTCAGTGGGTTAAATATTACGCATAGTTAGAAACATTTTTTAAACTAAGTGATCAATAAGAAAGGACCGTCAATGGACTGGTTTAAAAAATCCTAGTCTCTATTAAGTTACAATTGTACATATATGGATCAATAAATTCTGTTAATTTATTTGAGAATAATGTTGACAGTAGTCGAAATGTACATTTGAGTCACGTCCTTGAATGCATAGCTTTGTCGGACACTGCCTGGGATAATGTGAATCAATAACAACCCTTCAAAGAAATAATGGCGTCATGCCGTACTGCCCGGCTTGGGCAAAACTGGCTTCTCACCTATGGTAGTAGCTCATGGATAAACACGAGAGCCTCGAATAAACACAGGATTGTGTAGTCTATCCTATACGTTGTAGGTTTTTCTAAGTCTAAAGTACATCACACGAAATCATGTAGACGTTAATGTTGCCATATCCCGGCTTCACAGCCTGAACGTAAGCGGTATTAGTTTATATGTTTAGATCTGGAAATTTTGGTATTCCAATGTGGTATCGCCACGGAGTTTTAGTTGTCGTCTATATAATTGGACGACCATTAAATATGCTGCTCTTTTATACTGGTATGTGTTGATTTTGTCTCACTGAACTGCAAAAGATTTCTCAGTAACTCTCTGAGCTGTAATGGAGGTTTGGAAAACTTTCGACACATCGCGTTGTAAATAATTAAATGCTACTTCGCACATTTGGAAACATCTGAATTTTTCCAGAACAAATTTAAGATACTTGCCGTGGACGCATGAGAAGAAACTTTACTTTTCGAACTTTTACAGCTGGCGCATTCAGTGACGTAACTTTGCAAATAGTTTTTTAAAGTGTTATATCACGTGAATGTTTCTAGCTCAAAGTTCTCCTGGCCTTTTCTACGTTAGCTGTGGTACAATCACAACAGCAGCGAAAGATATGCGGTTATTTGTCTTTCAACAACGGCAAACCGGTTTCCATTCCCTCCGGTAGAACGTGAATCACAGAGCATTTAAGAATATAGAAGTGAAACAGTCACTCGTATCAAGAACTCTGACCTCACGTGCCAATAGAATGACGTCACTTCCGTTATACGGCAAAACGTCGGCCCCCAGTTAGCGCCTGGAGACTAACTTCCAAATTGCAGGTCAACTAAAAAAAATTCACAACGGGAAGAAACAAACCGCACACAAGCTATCAGAGTCACTCGCAGCCAATGGACGTAAACTACTGTTATATTAGAGGAACCTCCNAAACAAACCGCACACAAGCTATCAGAGTCACTCGCAGCCAATGGACGTAAACTACTGTTATATTAGAGGAACCTCCACGACCCTTACCTTCTGTAAATAATCTGGTCTGTGCCCTGATTTTAGAATGTGGCGAACCTTGCTTTTGTCTATTGGGTATTCTCAGGGTACTCCCATTTGCTCAATATGGCACTCTGTTTGTGGTTCATATACACATCATTTCCCTAAGACCTCAGTTGCTAAGCTCGTCCCAGAGACGTTCTTCAATCTCACTCGCAATGGCTGCACCAGCGTATGANCCCTAAGACCTCAGTTGCTAAGCTCGTCCCAGAGACGTTCTTCAATCTCACTCGCAATGGCTGCACCAGCGTATGAATGGGCGTCTTTCGTGCTACTAAAGAAAATCGCGACATTTTCTGTGCTGTAGATATATTATGACTGAATTAAATTTCAATGAAAATACATACTAAGTTAATTTATTTTGTCAGTAATAAAAAGTTTGTCAACTGTATCCAGTAAAAAATGAAAAAAAGCAATATATTCCCCCGCTTGACAGAGGTTTCAGAAATTTAATTTCGAAGTTTGACGGCAGGAATTTGTTAGTGAATGGTTTGTTTGAAACTGGTGCAACGTGTGGCTGTTCTTGTTCATCCGGAAGTAATGTCAACCACGCGCTCTTTATTGATTCCGACAGGAGGACGCGTCACATTCCAATGCAAATGTTTGCGCAGTCCGGTGTTTGGATCAGATAGGGATAACTTCTGTGTTTGCCATTGAAATGAACGCTGGCTGGGAGCGGCACAGCGTTGACTCTGAAGAAGGAACCAGTCAGTTATCACCCGCATGCTTAGACATCTCAACGTGTTCCACCATCACAGTTCACTCAGCTGGACAGAGGTCAATAAGATGCATGTGCCCTCGGTTACACCAATCCTCTCTGATATCAGCTATCATATCGCACACCCAGTAAACCAATGTTCCAAGTCAAATAACTGCCTTTCATATCTACACAATTGTGTATTTACCTCACTACCTCAGCAAACTATTATTCTTTACATTTCATATTTATACAGCCATCATTAGTTTCTGTAATTGCAATTATTTATTAACTTAATACATTTACTAAGCGTTTTATATAACTGTGGTATTATACTTACGACATTATTTTACTGGAAGTTCCATGTCACACGCTTGTGGACATCCAGTCAAGCTTACTACCGGATACCAGATTTTTTTCAGCTCAAGTAAATTATCCGATACTCAGAGAAAATGCAAACGGATTTATAAGTATCACGTCAGAAACGGATCATGTTCTGAGTCAATTTACGTGAACAGGCGCAAGAGCGATTACTTACACTGTTGTAAATTATATTACGCTCAAAAGCAAACCGTTCTAAATGCAATGATTCCTTTTGGCGGTAAAGCAAGATTAGTAATAAAATACTACAAAATAAAGTAACAGAAACATCACACGAAGGGTTGGTAGCAATGGGACTAGATCAAACACCATTTTAAAATGGTCTAATCTTAAATAAGTTGCTGATTTTTTATAGGCAGTGAGAAATTATATAATTGCGTTAAATGGTATAAAAAACAATTTCTTTTGAGTGTTTTTCCGGCAGCTTATTTAATTGAGTCTGCAAAAGGAATGTTAACAGAAATGGTGTTTATTGCAAGTGAATATCTTGTTACAGAATATGGGAAACGTAACGTGACATGGGAGTTAAACTACACAGTTCTGTATCCGTCAGCCAGTTTTACCCCAGACAAGACTACGTGGCATTACGTCATTGTTTCCTTGCAAGTTTGTTTCTTACTTCAAGGCCAAGAACACAGAGTTATCGAACCAAGCTGTCGTTCACCAATGAAAATCTCGACAATAATTTGCCAAACGACAGCCAAATCTAACATATCACGATCACAGAAATAGTGCGTATACAATTACGAAATCCCACGCTGGTTACATTAATGTGAACGTTATCTGTAGTCTATCGGGCGTGTAAGGTTTTGGCTCCAGGTCATTTTTCTGATAATCTACTTCANTGTAAGGTTTTGGCTCCAGGTCATTTTTCTGATAATCTACTTCATGCCAGGAAACTTCCCTGATTGGTGGACGACCCTCCACCGTGCTGCTAACTTGCGACTACAGTTCGTGCGCGCCACTCTTTGGTTTCGTTTCTCTCACATATTTCGCAAATCTGTGGGCTGCAAAATGGGGTCGGAAAGAATCGAACCAGTCAGTGTTTACGTAAATGCATAAACCTCCTTGCGTGGAGTTTTACAAGTACTGTGAACCGAGCGTGGTGGCGCAGTGGTTAAACTTCGTATTCGCATTCGGAAGGACCTGGGTTCTAATACCGTCCGGCCATGCTGGTTTCTGTTTTCCAATCACTCCAGACGAATGCTGGGATGGTTCCTTGCTACAGGCCATGGCTGTTCCTGCTTCTCTGCGCAGCTTGCTTCGTCTCTAACGACACCGCTGTCGACGAGACAATAAGCCCCATCTACCTACCTACCTACCTTCATCAACTGCGAACTTTTGCGAACTTTCTGAGGAAAGCCCATTCTACTTGAAGCAAACAGATATCTTAAAGAAGATCAAAATGGGGTGGATGAGGTAGAGTTGTCATTGAAATGAAATAAGCTAAGAAAATGGGCGGGGTACATGCCAAATATGAACGCCATTTCTTAAATAATTACGGAATGACAGAAGGAAACCTAGAAGGGCGGGAAAAGACAGGAGATATTAAATAAATAAAAGTATAAACAGTAAGGGAGGAAGGGGTACGTGCCACTTGTAAATAGTGTACCATAAACTGTCCAGGAAAAGCAGCGTAGCACAAACATATGAAGGGTAAGGGTAGACGTGTCATGGAAATCAAAATGGTCAAGTAGGGTGTGTTGAACACCAAGTATGACTACCGTTAAACGATTTTGGCAGGTTTTAAGGCGGACTGAAATGGTCGGAGACGAATACAGTGTACTCGATAACAACTCTAAGCTGCAGGTCAAGCGGTGTACAAACGGAATAGCAGTATAGCTTGAGTGTGTTGTACTAGTACAGGGTCCGGTCGTAGTTACTGAAAAGTACGTGAATTGTCTCTACCTTGAATTACTTCACGTTGGCCAACAACAACAAGGTTTATAGTGCTCCATTCCCCTGCTGCAAAGCCATCACTGGAGTTGCGACGCTACGCTATGAGCTATGAACTATAACTCGGGTCATTGGTATTGTCGAATCTAGTTTCGCTTTATATTATTGAACTAACACTAATTCAACCAACCTCGTAGAGCTTCCATGGCTGCAAGCCTCTCTGGATGTGGAGGTCGTGGCCGGCCATGATTACTCCCACGCACTCCTCGTAGTTTCCATCCACTTCCGCCTCACTCGGCGTATGGCTGTGATTTTATACCAACTCTCCAATTGGTGTATTATTTATTTGTGAAAGTTATAGTGTCCACTATTCACCATCATACCGTCTTATTATGCTAACTTCCCCAGTCCCAGTCTATAAAGGTGCGAATCCCTCTTCCGGGGGCCGCACCCGGCACGCCAGTTGTGGCAGAACGGCCATTTCACGTTGTCACGATGTTGTATTAATGCCCCGCTCGTCCTTCGACGATTCGGGCATTGCCGGTTGCGGTTTCAAACCACTGCTAGCACGAGTCCATCCTCAAACTGACCTCTGGGCACAGGGTAAATCAGGTTTTTTGGATCAACACAAGCCCTATCAGGGCCGTGTCCCCTGACACCCCGCTGAGGGAACCTCTGTGGTAGTGAGATCAGCCCGTGCTAATCCTTCCTTTCCATCATGGGCTCTTCATTCTCTTCAATTTCTTCGCATTGAAACTCAACCTTTGGGACCCTCTGACCATAAAGGAGTCAACCTGGCCTCCACCTGGCGTCTCTGTCGTGACAGCCACGAACTACGGATTGCCAGGGAGGCAGTTGCTCCTCTTAGTAAAACCTGGCATAAGGCGCTCCCGGAAGATTCCCACGTTTGCCATTCAAAACCATGGGATTGCCCAGCGGTACCACAAGGAGATATGTGTTCCCTTTGACTGGCAGAGGCTTTAACATGCACTTGAACAGTCCTTCCTGTAGCTACATCTCCTGCAAACCTATGATACTAGGGGTGGCAATATCCCCGACACAATGATCAGTTAGCAGGATTCTCTCCGCCTCCAAAGCGGCACTCGCAAGCCGAGAGGAGAAGCCCCTTCCATAGTCGAGAACGACCCCGTCAGGTTTTACACAGCCCAGGAGCACCCCAGGAGGAGCACGGAGAAGGACTGGCTCTCCCCGGGTGTTCCCGCCCCCGGAGAATGTCCCAGGCTGGCACAGACTCACAGCCATTACAGTCTGGTCCTCTGATGTTGAGGTACCACCAAGGAACTGAACTGGCGCGCCTACATCAGGAAGGGAAAGCACTAAGGTCTGGCTACCCTGTCACCTGGAGGCACCAGAGCAGCTGTGGAGAGTATAGCTACTTTCGCCCTCCACGTTGGCCAGCAGCTAAGTCTTCGAGTGGGAAGTTGTTTAGAAAACTGGAGAGTAGCGTTCCGTGTGGAAATGTACGAAGAAGAAAATAGATAAGCTAAAAACAAAGCCTGTATATATTACTATATGTAATACATATGTGGCAGAAAAGTAATTCAAGGAAAGCTTTGAGTAAATAAGGAAAGTGGCATAAGTGCGCCATGAGTGTTCTCGTGAGACATGTTGATCTTGAGGTAGGTGTATTTCAGATATGGCACCTGTAGGTTCAGTGAATACAGATTGGGAGTCAGTTTTATGAAAGGTGTATTCGTGTGTAGGGATATGGTGACCAAATATCAACCAAGTGTATATATATATATAAGTATATATAATCAAATTCAATAAGCTTAAACAAGAGAAATCACTTACTGGAGAAATGAATGAAGGGCAATGCCGTAGGACCATCATTTTCTAGGTATAGGCAAAAAAGAAAACTACAAATATTGTGCCGTTAAATGATGTTTGAGAAGCCACTGGACCCGCATACCTAATTCTAACTCCCCATATGATTTTGGAGGGAGATTCCTAAATAGCAGGGGTGTGAATAAGAATGCGAATAGACGTCACTTTGTGCTTGGTGTCACTATTCTCCTTTACTTTATTTTTAATCCGTTTCTAAAACGGTCAGTTAATTTTTAAATAATGTTCTTTCTTAATGTGCATTTATAATGGACAGGAAAAGGTGATTCATTTTATTCGCTAATCTTCCCTAACTTGAGCATTAGTTCTATTAACTATTAAGTTTTCTGGAATGTCCGAAAAAACTCTAAAAAACATTACCTAATCATATATCATTCAGATATATACTTTTTTATATAGATGCCTATATATAATATATATTACATTATATATAATGAGAGAAAGAGAACGAAGGAAAACATAAAGATTANAACTCTAAAAAACATTACCTAATCATATATCATTCAGATATATACTTTTTTATATAGATGCCTATATATAATATATAATACATTATATATAATGAGAGAAAGAGAACGAAGGAAAACATAAAGATTAATAAATTCATTTCCTGGCACTTAATTCTTTCGGGAAGCAAAACCTCACAATTTTATAAGAAATGCAACTTTGGCAACTGCACAGCGGAGAGTTATTCAACATTTANAAACATAAAGATTCATAAATTCATTTCCTGGCACTTAATTCTTTCGGGAAGCAAAACCTCACAATTTTATAAGAAATCCAACTTTGGCAACTGCACAGCGGAGAGTTATTCAACATTTACATGCAATAGCACAAACACTCTTGTGCTTGTCAGCAAACTTCCTGACCCCGTCATTCTCAAAGCGACTGTAAAAATCTCTTTCCCAAACAAGATGCCAAGGGGCTCACACTTTTACATATTTTGTTAACATATTGGATATATGTTATTCGTATTGAAAATGGGCCAGAATTTTCAAATCTGTTTTTTACATAATAAACACTGTTGTGACGTACAACCAACGCACGTAGTCTGAACAGCGCTATTGTAGAGATGAAGTTCAGTTGAGGGAAGAGGTTTAGGTGGCTCTTAACACCGAGGCCTTGAGAGCCGATGAGGGTGAGGCGAGGTATGGAGCACTGCCGGAATGCAAGGGCTGGCTAAACGGGAGATCACCGAGAAAAACCCTCACGGGGCGGCCCTGGCGGGAATCGAACAGAGCTCACTTTGCGGAGGAGGCAAGTAGTCTAACTACTACACCACCGCGGCCCCGCAGTTCAGTGTTGAAGCACTGTGCAACTTGCATTCGCACTCTACCTCGTATTCGTTCTGTGTTTAAATGCAACCGTTAACGCAATGCAATACGCTCCGTGATCAGAATCTTGTTGATACATGCAGTTCGACCGTCGCTCTCCGGGCAGAGTGGTAGGTTCTTGGTGTTCGTAATCACAACCCAGGAAAGAGAGTATAAACTATTCTCTCTACAAGACGGTCACTGCAATAACTAGTTAGAAATAATTTGTTAGTAAAATATCATTGTTGTCTGTTGGACTATATACTCCTATGTGCATACACCTGACGTGTTGAGGTTTTCATTTCGTAATTACACTTTGCCCATTGTTCCGAAGAAACTTATCAAAGAGGAAAGTAGGTTGAGTCACAGTCCAATGTGGTGGTACTTTAACTTTACACAGTTTAAATCATTCCTGAACAAAAGTTGGCAACGCGTGACCACCACCAGGCTTTCGTGTAGAAACATGCAAGACACCCGGCATCTGTTCATCGTCAGAGACCAGGAAATTTCGCGAATTCATTTAAGAGCAAGTTAAGCTTCAAACACATGCGCATTTGATTTTCCGGCTCAATTGGACCACAGATTGTTAGACACGCCCCGGACGACTATCAGCCAATAACAAACGTGCAAGGAAAACAAGGACAGATCCATGCTACCTGGTCTGGTATTTAACTGGAGCAGCAGCCAATGAACAACTTAATTAACCTCGAGTGCGAAAAGTATTTAAGAATCTAGCTTGTTACGAAATAAATCCGCGTAATTCGCCTAGCTCTATATGTAGTGTATGAGTGTTACTGATGTAATAATGGTAAAATTAACGTTTGTCTGTAGTTTTTTTAGTTAGTGATGTACAATTTTTTCCTACGTGTGTAATAATTTATTTCAAACTATGCGACTAGGGTAACAGTGTAAACCGAATGCCACATAGTGAAAACTGGTGTAAGTAGGGACATCCGATTTTCGCGAAAACATTTCATTACTAGTTGTATTTCATAATACTTTATCTCATATCCAATCTCGCGGTTGGATAATTTACGTGTTGTGCGCCTTGGGTGTCTGCCAGCGAATCACAGACCTACAATATTGGGGTAACTTAATTATCATTGGGCATTTACGAAATGAAGTGTCTTATGACAATGACGCGGTATCAATAAGCAAAGGAATACTTCTGATGCGCCAGTAGAATATATAAATCTGGCGTGCGTGGAAATTGTATCGCAAAAATCGTGTTTCCCTGTGTATAAGTCATTAGGTGTTCTCCATTACCGAATGTGACATTGTTATAAACGTAACACATGAGAATTGACACACCGCGGATTTCTACATTTACGCCCACCACTAAGAAGTTTGCATTTCCAGAACTTGGTGAACACATAATATGTGCTTTTATGAAAGTTTGCATAGCAGCTGTCGTTACTGGCGCTATACTCCCAAATTTTACTTGCAATTTTTGTCGGTAGTTAAGAAGTTATTAAGGGTGACAAACAGGCATCACCCAATGTCTAAAAAGTCCAACTTTCCGAGGAAAGAATGGTAAAACGAAAAGTTGTGTTATTTCGCATAGTCTAAAGACCATTTCACACATCAATTTTTTTTGCTTGAATTCAATATATTGAGCTAAACATTTTCTNGTTGTGTTATTTCGCATAGTCTAAAGACCATTTCACACATCAATTTTTTTTGCTTGAATTCAATATATTGAGCTAAAAATTTACTTGATTGGCCTTTCAATAAATTACATTCAATAAGCTATCAAGTCTCCACATGAAAATTTGTCACAAACTTCATAATGAAACCTGTTAAAAATACCAAAAGTAAAATTTCAGAAGTATCTACGACTCATCACGACACGAAAATAATTGGTTAAAGCCCAAAAACTTTCTTCGATTTTTGTACATTACCTTTCTAAAAACTAACCATCCTTATTTTGTAAAAAACTTTAAATGTGTGCACAAAATTCTATTATTATGAGATAACGTCCATTAATACTGTCATAAAAGCTGTGATAAGCGAATGAAAATTTGAATTCAAGAAAATTTAGAATGTGTTCTAAAAATAGAACATGTTCTAAAAGAAATTGAATGAGAAAATGCCCACGATTATGACGTTTATATTATATAAAATAGCATTCAATGAAATTAATTAAATATATATTTAAGGTATAATTTGAAGTAAAATTGGATAGTGTGAAAGGGCCTTAACACGTTGTTCATTCAATATGTTCGTGGGCACCGTGGTGCGTGGCTGCCTACACTCGAGGCGCCAGTCAGTCCATCAACTTATTTACTGTGGCAGTAAACATATATCGAAAGTAAAATTTAAGTTTAGTTTAGAAGTATAGTAAATGAACAATTTTTTTTACTCATCCTTACTGCACTGCATTTCAGACTAACACAACAGTATTATTGCAATTTGAAAGTAATTTTTAAATCAGAAACCCAATTAACTCAATGATCCAAACATTTCTGGCAGTCAAACATGTTTTCTTTTTAAAAAAAAAAATTGGCGCCACTATTTCGTCAAATTCGTCAAACGTACTTGAAATAAGAAGTTATTCGGTACCACGCTTGCAATTTCATGTTATTAATTTGCCAACAGTCACTTCGTCATTCTCATGATATACTCGATAGTATAGCCATGAGTAATTGGCGAATTCTTTCGGCAAAAGGCAGAATTCCTACTTCTTTATAAGTTTGAACCACTATCGTGTGCTGATTGGCTGCTGTCACAGAGAGAATCTTTTGTACTGGGTTGTTAAAATCTTTGTCACACTTTCGCTTCCTGTTCATTGTCGTCTTGGCAATGTTGGTAAGTAATTAATTGAANTAATTTGAAGTAAAATTGGATAGTGTGAAAGGGCCTTAACACGTTGTTCATTCAATATGTTCGTGGGCACCGTGGTACGTGGCTGCCTACACTCGAGGCGCCAGTCAGTCCATCAACTTATTTACTGTGGCAGTAAACATATATCGAAAGTAAAATTTAAGTTTAGTTTAGAAGTATAGTAAATTAACAATTTTTTTTACTCATCCTTACTGCACTGCATTTCAGACTAACACAACAGTATTATTACAATTTGAAAGTAATTTTTAAATCAGAAACCCAATTAACTCAATGATCCAAACATTTCTGGCAGTCAAACATGTTTTCTTTTTAAAAAAAAAAATTGGGCGCCACTATTTCGTCAAATTCGTCAAACGTACTTGAAATAAGAAGTTATTCGGTACCACGCTTGCAATTTCATGTTATTAATTTGCCAACAGTCACTTCGTCATTCTCATGATATACTCGATAGTATAGCCATGAGTAATTGGCGAATTATTTCGGCAAAAGGCAGAATTCCTACTTCTTTATAAGTTTGAACCACTATCGTGTGCTGATTGGCTGCTGTCACAGAGAGAATCTTTTGTACTGGGTTGTTAAAATCTTTGTCACACTTTCGCTTCCTGTTCATTGTCGTCTTGGCAATGTTGGTAAGTAATTAATTGAATTATTATTTGTGGACATACGAAAATACACAGAGTTAAAATGTACCTCACAGAACACCCAGGATCCGACATATAAAGGCGCAGCAAATAAAAATGAAAGCAAGCGAAAGCTGGTTGTCAACGTGTTTAGGAAATTGCGCATAAAGTGTTAACGCAGTTACGGAAAGTTAACGTGATATAAGTTACCATATCGTGTAACCAGCAAACGAACCGCTATTAGATTATACAGAGTTATTTTGAACTTCGGTTTCAAACTTTGTGAGATAATTTGTTATGGAAAATGGGGTAGATAAAACATGACACGATCTATAACCTAACAGGATTATTAAAGGAGAGACACGCCCTTGAAAACTGGGAATTAAAAGCAGTNAACATGACACGATCTATAACCTAACAGGATTATTAAAGGAGAGACACGCCCTTGAAAACTGGGAATTAAAAGCAGTTATTCGTAAAATGTCGGAAACTAAAAGGGATGAAACACAGAATTTGCGAATGGCGTTAGCCTGATTGAATGCGTGCCATTTGTTAGCATTTAGCGACCGATAACAATCTCGACAAACACCCGCGGTCTGTTAATAGCACGTAACGTCAAGTTTTCTATCGATGGGCAATTTATCGCCCGCCAAATGTTCACAGGTGACAAGTAAAGACTGTTCATGATTATTTGAGCATTTGTAAAACTAACCTTTGAAATATGTTACGGCCTGTATATATTGTAATATGGCAGGGGCAGCGGTGGCGTAGTGTCCAGGGCACTCGTCTCCCACCACGGCAATCCGGGTTCGATCCCCGGCGGGTTCACTCCCGGGTCCTCACAGGTTGGAATCGTGCTGTACTATGCCGCTTGCCGGCGGGTTTTCTCGGGGTGCTTTCGTTTCTCCCGCCATTGTATTCCAGCGCCGCTCTATTCTACTCTATTCTAGGGCTTCACTTCTGTCATGCCCCGGGACGACGGTCACCTACAGGTCCCAGCTGGAAAGACCGTCACTCGGAGGTTGTCGTCTTGCCCTGGGTGCACTCCCCACAAGCAATTTATTTATTTTTTTGTAATACGGCCACACAGACTGGCAAGCACCCAGTCAAGTTGGCGAAGGCGGAAATAAAGTAGTCTGTTATAATTTTTTTTTATTCCTATAAGAAACAATTTTACTTATTTTTCTTCTTGTTATAAATACATATGTGTAAGAATTAGCAAATTTATCAATATTTACTTTCCTGGTAAATTTAGTTTCACTTGGCATACTCACGAATAAAATGCTGAGTTCCATGGCAATATTAATTCTACATATGGTGGAAGAATACTCAATGTGCATACAAGTAGATCTTAAGAAAAGCTTTCAGAAGTATTCAGATTACCATGAAGAGCCTTTTCAAAATAAGACTAACACTGCCCACGTGTTTGTTATCTAATCTCACGTAATTTCTGAAATATCACAAGTAACTATTTTTATTTAAATTTTTTGATAATCACGTTAGGTCATATATTACATTATATTTTCTACCACATTTTCCGTAACGAATGATCTCGTGAGGTTTGTATTTGAAATTCAGGATCACCTTTATAGTGATATATGTATTTATATATATAATTGTGGAATACACGCCCGTCTTCAATTATAATTTACAGGCTGTAGGTTAGGTTGAAGTTGGGTTATAACAACGTATAACACAACAATGTTCAAGCACATCATTCACAACAGACATTTTCTGGCAGAGGCGCCTGTTATTGTGATGTGAATTCACAAATATAACCATTAAAATGTACATACAAATGAAACATATATGTACATTTTATGCTGCCGTTACTGTAAGTAACAATTTCCCGCCAACAGCAACTACTATTCTAGTATAATTGATCACCGCCAAACAACTTGTACTTAAGATGTACAATAAAGCTCTTAAGTAAAGCGCAACATTTCATACGATCTTTAAACTTATATTGTGATCAAAGTTATGAAACATCACACACCGGCGTCTGCTGTAAACGGCGTGATTCTTAAGTAAACACTTCATATTTCCATAGTGAGTCAGGCATTTGAAAGCAGGAAGGAGACGCTACGGACTAAGTGACTGACGTCGAACACAGCACCTACAGAGGCCAGGATGTGACCTCGGCAGTGGCGTTACTTGGCTGACGGGGCTAGGCATCTGCAGCTAGACGCCTAGGCTCGCCGTCAATACGTGCCCCTAATTCCCCGCGTTCTGCTCTTCTAATGACCTGTCTCGGCCCAACTTGGCAAAATATGGCGGTCATTAAGTGGTGTGCGGAGGGGGGGGGGCAGAGCTAGGGTAACAAGGCCTGGGAAGGCCGCATGAAATCTCTTCTGCAAGAAAAATTCCAAAGTCAACAAAACCACTCATTCATTCTTCCGCGCTTCTTTTCGAGCGTGAAGAATTTTTTTTATTTTATTTTTCCCCCTCGCTTGAAAATAAAAGAGTAAAATAACGGGGTTGGAGTAAAAATGCATACATCGCACATTGGTTTGAAACCAATAATTATAGGGAATTAATATGCAGGCTCAAACTTTTCCACCGAGAGCCGTCAATCTTGGCGTGCAAAAAAAAACTTGCTTAGGAAGGGGAAAATATGACAGGGCAGGCAAAGTTTTTAAGAAAAGTTTGTATGCGCTAAAGTAGTTAATAAAGCCGCATTAAAGGGGCCAAAACGGGTTTTTATCCCCCTCCGCTGATTTGAAAGTTGAGAAGAAATGAATAAAGGGGTAGAAGGAGAGGACGGAAGAAGAAAGGAAGTGAGTTAGTGTGGAGGAAAGGGCCACAGAAGACGCAATCCATCACGGCAAGAGTGTTGTTTGAGCCACAATCCCGTGCAGTGCTCGTCAGGGCAGTCAAAATTATTAACACAAGTCAGCACAGAATGCCAGCACATACAGAAGTGGAAGTGGCGCATGTGTCACAAACTTCTTATCCTTGTGGGAAGGACATTTCCAAACTCGACGGCAGCGTTCTCCTGTCAATAGCTATACGCGAACGACATTAACTCAAAAAATTAGCAAAGGTTTGTTAAATATCCGATAGTTGTGGGAAAACAAAGCGTTCCAGACCATTTATATTTTAANCAAAAAATTAGCAAAGGTTTGTTAAATATCCGATAGTTGTGGGAAAACAAAGCGTTCCAGACCATTTATATTTTAAATACAGTGTTTAAAAATACTGTTTAGAGACTGTTAACAGTTTGCACATGAATTACGGACGTTGAGTGTTCAGTTNTAATACAGTGTTTAAAAATACTGTTTAGAGACTGTTAACAGTTTGCACATGAATTACGGACGTTGAGTGTTCAGTTGGAAATGTGAGCGGGTGAGTCAAACACGGAAACGACTTGTCATGCGGACAGTAGCCCACGGCGACAGAGAAACTGTTATGTGTGGCAGCAGTGTTTTAATAATTTACGTGTCCAGATCNTGCGGACAGTAGCCCACGGCGACAGAGAAACTGTTATGTGTGGCAGCAGTGTTTTAATAATTTACGTGTCCAGATCCTTTCACGGGAACGCAGTAGTTCTAGCTATATGCTACTTTGAACATGATAGAAAATTTATTATCTCACGTGGACTGCAAACAGCCGAGATAAGTATTCCAACCTCTCTGAAATTACAGTATCAGCTGATGTTTGATCTTTTCGAAAAGAAACTAAGGATATTTTCCACAAGCAACCACCGTACACGCAAATATATTTTAAAAAATTAAGAAAAACTTATAATTAAGGAAATAATTTTTCTTGATCCCTCATGCAAAAGAGAATGTTAAACACACATTATAGCCGCCTGAACCGTTTTAACGATACTCTGTGACACCTGACTTTTCTAGATATATTACCACGCACGCTACATTTCAAAACCATGCAAGCTCACCGTNCGATACTCTGTGACACCTGACTTTTCTAGATATATTACCACGCACGCTACATTTCAAAACCATGCAAGCTCACCGTCAGAGTTGATTTGCTTACTGGCCAGGTATGTTTGTAAGGAGACATTTCCTTACTTGAATGGCGAATGAGAATGAAGTTACTCCGTCACTGTCATCCGCGGGAAGACAGCTACGACGGGTAACACCTGATCCATCAGTGACGAAAGTGGATCTGAGCTGAACAGTTGTGAAATACAAGAGTTCCTGTGGCTCCAGTGCGCGAGGGCAGAGGCAGCTCGTGGATAAGGCAGAGGGCGGACGGTGACGTCAGCTGCTCACAGCTGTCCACGCTAAGCAGCGAGGAGAGACGCTGGATCCAGCGCGGGGCCCACATCGCCAACAGCGAAGCCGCTCGCCTCACATCAAAAGACGGAACGAGAAGGCGCCGCTCTTTGATGTGCACCAATCGCGGAGGTATTCGCTTCATTATGCACGCGACGTAATGGTAAACTGAACCGAGTGCTGCCTCAGCTGCCGCCACAAAGGAGAAAACATCCCTGGGCCGGGCAAGGATGTACACGACCACCGACAGACGCGCATTAATTCTTGCAAGTTGTCGATAGCTTCATTAAAGTGTTTGATGTTGCCAGAAGCCTTCTATCATCCCCTCCACCCCACCCGCAATTTTAAATCCACTCCTCGTTTCGTCGACAAGGCGTGCTCGACAGAACACCGCACAATACAGAAGCGCAACTGCCCCGTTTATCGATATTCGATCATGATACCAACATGGCAGCACATTCTTTGAATTATACTTGCAGTGGGGTAAGTGATTATATAAACCATTACTTAAGACATACGCCATTGCACAACTACGTCGCTAAGCCAAACGCAGAGGATAACAAAATTGTACAAGAAACCAAACCAAGACAAGGTGAATAAGTAATGATGTTTCGGGAACTGACATCTGTTCCCGACTTAAAGCAAACATAAAGAAAACTGTATGTATTNTGCGGACAGTAGCCCACGGCGACAGAGAAACTGTTATGTGTGGCAGCAGTGTTTTAATAATTTACGTGTCCAGATCGTTTCACGGGAACGCAGTAGTTCTAGCTATATGCTACTTTGAACATGATAGAAAATGTATTATCTCACGTGGACTGCAAACAGCCGAGATAAGTATTCCAACCTCTCTGAAATTACACTATCAGCTGATGTTTGATCTTTTCGAAAAGAAACTAAGGATATTTTCCACAAGCAACCACCGTACACGCAAATATATTTTAAAAAATTAAGAAAAACTTATAATTAAGGAAATATTTTTTCTTGATCCCTCATGCAAAAGAGAATGTTAAACACACATTATAGCCGCCTGAACCGTTTTAATGATACTCTGTGACACCTGACTTTTCTAGATATATTACCACGCACGCTACATTTCAAAACCATGCAAGCTCACCGTCAGAGTTGATTTGCTTACTGGCCAGGTATGTTTGTAAGGAGACATTTCCTTACTTGAATGGCGAATGAGAATGAAGTTACTCCGTCACTGTCAACCGCGGGAAGACAGCTACGACGGGTAACACCTGATCCATCAGTGACGAAAGTGGATCTGAGCTGAACAGTTGTGAAATACAAGAGTTCCTGTGGCTCCAGTGCGCGAGGGCAGAGGCAGCTCGTGGATAAGGCAGAGGGCGGACGGTGACGTCAGCTGCTCACAGCTGTCCACGCTAAGCAGCGAGGAGAGACGCTGGATCCAGCGCGGGGCCCACATCGCCAACAGCGAAGCCGCTCGCCTCACATCAAAAGACGGAACGAGAAGGCGCCGCTCTTTGATGTGCACCAATCGCGGAGGTATTCGCTTCATTATGCACGCGACGTAATGGTAAACTGAACCGAGTGCTGCCTCAGCTGCCGCCACAAAGGAGAAAACATCCCTGGGCCGGGCAAGGATGTACACGACCACCGACAGACGCGCATTAATTCTTGCAAGTTGTCGATAGCTTCATTAAAGTGTTTGATGTTGCCAGAAGCCTTCTATCATCCCCTCCACCCCACCCGCAATTTTAAATCCACTCCTCGTTTCGTCGACAAGGCGTGCTCGACAGAACACCGCACAATACAGAAGCGCAACTGCCCCGTTTATCGATATTCGATCATGATACCAACATGGCAGCACATTCTTTGAATTATACTTGCAGTGGGGTAAGTGATTATATAAACCATTACTTAAGACATACGCCATTGCACAACTACGTCGCTAAGCCAAACGCAGAGGATAACAAAATTGTACAAGAAACCAAACCAAGACAAGGTGAATAAGTAATGATGTTTCGGGAACTGACATCTGTTCCCGACTTAAAGCAAACATAAAGAAAACTGTATGTATTCTTGCGTGCTGTCTTTGTTGCGTTGTCAGGTATAGAGCTGGCATACTTGTCTTCACGTCAGTGTTCGTCTGTGTTGTCTTTGTTGAGTTTCCAAGAGTGTTTTTGCGTGAATTTTATGTATTGCCTTATCTTTGCTGCTCGTTTCTTTACTTTAGTATAACTGTTAGCTGAATTAATTGTGGGGATATGTTCATGTTTTAAACAGCTAGTCTTGGCTTGTTCTCGTGTATGTTTTGAATATCGTCTTCTCTGTTTTCCTCGGTGACACAGTTCTGCAATGGCGTTATCTCCGAAGTACTCTTTCATGTAATGACCACATGGGCACAACCCTGACATACCGCAGTCTCTACCAGTACAAAAGTAACTTATGTAGAAATATTGTGGTTTTTCCTCGCCCTTTCCAGGCGATCTCTGGGCTATTTCGCTACTACAGGCCAAGGCATTCCCAGATCCCTGATAATATAAACTACTAATTTCGTCACTAGTTCAATATTTTAAGCATGTTGGTCACAAATATATGCATTATTTTAATTTCTACAAAATACCGTTTAGCATGTATATATAACTTTTAACTACTGCTTACTCGCATAAAACAACTTTAACCAACATGTTTTTTAATCACGGCTTGTCAAAATCACATTGTAGTGTTTCTGGGATATATTTATAACACAAAATAAAACATTTACAGAAAATTTTACAAGGGAAACTAAATGGTCACTTCTAAGTTCATTTTAAGGTTCGATGAGTAAAATTTATTTTACAAAAAATTATAGACCGCTACAAAAAAAAACACTATGAGCAATTATTTGAAATTGCCAAAATATTTCGTAGCGTGATTTTCAAGATTACTCGAGTTAACTCATGAAATATTATTTCAGTGTGAATTGTCTCATTTCATCCAAATAATTTTTATTAATTGTACGNACTCGAGTTAACTCATGAAATATTATTTCAGTGTGAATTGTCTCATTTCATCCAAATAATTTTTATTAATTGTACGTCCCAAGTAAACGCTGAAATTGTGAGTTTGACGTTCCATATTGCAATGAAATATGAGGTCCTATTTTTTTATTAGAGTTAATAATAGTTGCAAGTAATGTATATAAGTTAAAAAGGATTTTTTATAAATACAAAATAATGAAATTTTGCTCACGAGCAACCTTAAAAGCCACTATACATGTCAAGCCAAAAAATTCACGCAACGATGATAACAGGCATTTATTATGTGTGTGTTTGTTAATGACATTCCAGTTCCTTAATTGTCGTAACTGTTTCCTACCTTAAAACAATCATCACTAGAATTTTTTTTAATCAAGCGTAAAATTATCTAAAAAAAATGAACATTAGGGAAACGAGACAAGGTGATAGTTGTATCAACTTCGACATGCTGCATATAACCCGTCGTTTAATAACAATACGATTCCGCGTAAAGAAGTGTAATGCAGAACAAGGGCAGAAATGTTAGTTTTCCTATTATATGACTCTATAACAGTGACAAGTTTTGCAGTAACTGAATATGTCCAGTTACACATTGTCCAAACACTTAGTAATTAACCTCAGTTGAAAACACGATACCGCGTAAAGAAGTGTAATGCAGAACAAGGGCAGAAATGTTAGTTTTCCTATTATATGACTCTATAACAGTGACAAGTTTTGCAGTAACTGAATATGTCCAGTTACACATTGTCCAAACACTTAGTAATTAACCTCAGTTGAAAACACGATACCGCGTAAAGAAGTGTAATGCAGAACAAGGGCAGAAATGTTAGTTTTCCTATTATATGACTCTATAACAGTGACAAGTTTTGCAGTAACTGAATATGTCCAGTTACACATTGTCCAAACACTTAGTAATTAACCTCAGTTGAAAACACGATACCGCGTAAAGAAGTGTAATGCAGAACAAGGGCAGAAATGTTAGTTTTCCTATTATATGACTCTATAACAGTGACAAGTTTTGCAGTAACTGAATATGTCCAGTTACACATTGTCCAAACACTTAGTAATTAACCTCAGTTGAAAACACGATACCGCGTAAAGAAGTGTAATGCAGAACAAGGGCAGAAATGTTAGTTTTCCTATTATATGACTCTCTAACAGTGACAAGTTTTGCAGTAACTGAATATGTCCAGTTACACATTGTCCAAACACTTAGTAATTAACCTCAGTTGAAAACACGATACCGCGTAAAGAAGTGTAATGCAGAACAAGGGCAGAAATGTTAGTTTTCCTATTATATGACTCTATAACAGTGACAAGTTTTGCAGTAACTGAATATGTCCAGTTACACATTGTCCAAACACTTAGTAATTAACCTCAGTTGAAAACCTTCTGTAAGATTTGTATTTTAATTGTATTTTAGCTCTATATAATATTTTTTAGTGTTCCCATGGATTTTATTAGTTCTTCATATGGCTATCTTAGCAAGGCGTATGTTTTCATTATGTAGACTCTCTACTGATATTTTGTAGACTTTTTGTAACTAAGTATTTCCGACATTTTCATATTCCAAGCAAAATGTGTAATACCCACGTCTACGGTCTTATCAGCTTGAATGCAGAACGCAGTTAATTTTTAAATTTAAATTTAAAACGATTCGCAATCACTTTGTGGATTATAAGTTGGGTTAAAAGTGTTTAGTGATTTGTATGTGAAGGCATTTCAAGTTATACGTATAATTTCCCCGAGCGGGCACCGTACCATAATTAATAACTTCGCCCTTTTTTATACCAGAAATGCGTTTTAAAACTGTGAAGTCAAATTAATAAGGTTTGATCATATCTGTGTTTAACGCTTTATGGTATTAATGTAAATTAATTAGTCAAATAAACACGGGCAGAAAATCACACCATTTTAATTTTGTGTGCGTTCATATAATCGTATTATACTTGCGTGTGTTATCGCACGTGGGGCGTAGTCAAAAGGATATTGAGTTAGACATTAAACATACCTTACTGTGACCGTGAACTTATTATTTAATATCGAATATATAAACTAAAGTGTTCGTCTCTGTCCTTTCCCCCTTTCTTTGCATTTAACAAACATGTGTATGTTTATATGTTAAGTGGTAAGTAGGTAAATTAAATTCTGCGTATAGAGAGAGTTCTCGAAAGTAAATTGCAGGTACCTGGGTTTCCGCTAAAGACATTTGAGTGCCTAAAACCACTTCACCTATTAATGTATTTTTNAGTAAATTGCAGGTACCTGGGTTTCCGCTAAAGACATTTGAGTGCCTAAAACCACTTCACCTATTAATGTATTTTTACTTTTTTATTTTAACCCATAATAAATAATATTGCACTTTTAGTTTAAATATTTGTTAAAGTGTAATTTTTATTTGAAATATTAGAATGATTTGTTATAAACTCATAGGTTTTCGTTACAGATATTTTTTTAACTGCCTTGTAACTAACAAACAAATAACTCCTAAGGACAAAGTCGAAAATTATAAATGCAGGTCTCATCAAAAAAACAATTTGCCTCAATGGTAACTGATTTACAACGTTGTAGTAATAATATGTAAAACAACAGGAACTGTCGAAATATATTGACTATTTGTTTCTTATGAGAGGCGAGCATCGAACAGAAACATAAAATTTTAGAAATTAATCACAGAACCGCCGGGTTAAGGGTTTCAGCAGAACTCATTAAAACGTTTTTTCGTTTAGAAAATTTAAGAAAAAACTTGAAATCAGGTATCGTAAACTGGTTGATAAAAGGGAGTTTGCATCACTTAAAAAATGGAAATTAGTAATGGGATTCATTGTTATATTAGCAGAGTCAATAATTTGTACACTGCCTGACGCCTTGAGTATTGGCAGCTGCACAACACGGCATTCACGAACATATTTACTGACATACCTATATAAATAAGGCTATTGAAAGTATATGTTAAATATTATCAGTTAAGATAGAGTTACTTTGGAGAGAGGAAATTGCAATTCGAAACATGTTCCCCGTAATGTAGGGATAAATACAGTCTATGTGACTGTATCACTCTACACCGAAGGTTATTCAAATTTTCACGACAGCAGCCCACACGATAAACTTGCTATAACTTGTCGGTTCATCTTCAGAACTGGGAAATGACTCGTTCTCTTTTTAACTGTAACACGGAAAACAAATTCTGGTTACTTGCATATATTAGCTACACATTAAGTGAATTAACGTATGTTTTAATCTTAGACTATTGCGTACAATTTCTAGAAAAATGTAATGTTGCAATTTGTTAACTATATTTATATACGTCCAGTGAACTGAACGCAGAATATTTTATTACGGGAATGTTTCTTATAAATCTAAATTGTACATGTCAAAGGAATTTCAAAGTACGACATAATACCTGCACACGCCATAAACAAGCAAACTTAGTTTTTACAGCAGATATGTAAATAATACGTAGATAAATTGACAGGTGGAATTAACAGTGGATACGACACAGACAAATACAGGGGTGAANTTAACAGTGGATACGACACAGACAAATACAGGGGTGAATGATGAGCAAGACAAAGAAAAGACAATCGAAGAAAATTATTTTTCTATGACGAAATATTAGTTTAATTTCGGGAATCTTCAGACAGACTAGCNAATGATGAGCAAGACAAAGAAAAGACAATCGAAGAAAATTATTTTTCTATGACGAAATATTAGTTTAATTTCGGGAAGTGGAATCTGTTCCAATCTTCAGACAGACTAGTNTTTTTCTATGACGAAATATTAGTTTAATTTCGGGAATCTTCAGACAGACTAGCTTACTACAATAGTAACTGCCCATTCTATCGGTTCAGAAGAGACGCGTGCAGTAGCAGTCTACTTTGAAGTGTTGGCAGAAGTGGCGGACACGAGAAACGCGCGGCGCGAACCCTTGCTACGTATGCAGCCAGGGAACAAACGTGCTACGCGGGCTGCTCACACGCCAGGGGCAATGCAAGACTCTCCCGTCGCGCCGCCCGACCGGCGTTTGAGGGACGCCAAGATGAGGGCGGCGGCAGACGCACTCGCTGGCTGCTGTCATGATGCGGGCCCGGCGCGCAAACACACCCGCCCTAATATTTGAAGGGATTATTTTCAGAGGCTCGACTCCACTTTTCGTGTTTACCTGGTCGTGCGCGCCAGAAGTTGCGGAACGGGAGGCGGCCATGGGGGCAGAGGGGTGGGGGAGCCTTCTCTTTGCCCGCCAGCAGAGCCCCGCCTGCCCGTGTGTGGATGTTCAGAAAGCGGATGTATTTCATGCGTTAAATTTTTAAGCGTTTCTAATTAAAAGGCTAGTTAAACAGTGAGCGATGCCCTAGAGGCTTGTTGCTTGCTGCCGAGGCGAGGCAAGGGACTGAGATTTTCTGCCCGGGCACGGAGGGAAAACAAACAAAGCGCGGATCGAGAGCTTCCTCTTGCACGTTTCGCCCGGCGCCCGCTTCTCTGCGCTGCTTTCACCCTTCTTGCCGGATTAAGCCGGCCTCCGTGTCCGCTCTCCTTGACCGTCGGACACGGACACGGCGCCGGACAGACTGTCGCCACCTGCTCGGACACTGCCTGCCCAGCCCATACGCCTCTACACTCTCTCTGAGCAGTGTGTCTCCTATAACACTCTTCTTGACCGTTCCAATCAAACAAGACGCCAGACAGACTGTCGCCACCTGCTCGGACACTGCCTGCCCAGCCGATACGCCTCTAAGCTCTCTCTGAGCAGTGTGTCTCTACACGCTCTCACCTTGACCGTCCCAATCGGACAAGACGCCGGACAGACTGTGGTCACCTGCTCGGACGCTGCCTGCCCAATCCATATTCCTCTACACGCTCCCAGAGTAGCGTTTCTCTACACATACTCGTCTCTCAACTGGGAGAAGGCTTGCATCCAGAGACCTTCTTATACCAAACGATAAATAAGACGCACGTGTTCAACTCGACTTTTAAATGTTGAAGAATGTGTGATGATCTCATCTGATCACCAGTCCTACTTCTCTAAAAGCTGTTGCAAAACCTCTGTTTGTTTGACAATGCAGACATAGTGGAATGGACAGGCTTGGGCAGCTCTTAACATCGGACTCTTGACAACTAATGATGGTAAAGCGAGATGAGTATGGATCGGCCCCGGATTGCAAGGGCGGGGGAAACGAGACATCCCAGAGAAAACACGCTGACCAGCAGCGGCGTCCGTCACGATTCCCACGAGTGAAAATTAGGGAGTGACCCTGCCAGGAATCGAACTCAGTTCGCCTTGGTGAGAACTGTGCAAACGTAGATATGCTGAAATAGTTCAAAGTGTGTTTTTACGTGAAAGCGAAGTTTACAAGGTTGAAAGTCACACGCATATCAAATGCATTTTAGCAACTATGACCATCACGCACCTTATACGCAGGCGTGATGTTCTGTACAACTGTATAATGTCATAAAATACCTTCATATTCGTACAGTTCGTTACTTATTTTCACAGCCATGATATTTCGTTATGTTTACACCCAAAAATTATTATTATAAGTTGTCTTCTAACATATATATAGTTCACGGTAACATTTCTCTGGACTTACTTAAAATTATCACACGTACATATATATCTATTTGATGTTATAAAATTCAACTTGCAATAATTTTTTCCTTCGCCGTAGTGGTTAAGTCCTGCTTGGAGTTAGGAACAGCATAACGCAATTTGGTTACATTATGATACAAACATCTTCACTTTCCATTCATGCCAGCACAAACATACCGGAGCAGCTTATTCAAGTGAGGAACATAAGAAAGACCCGGAAATTTCGATAATTCATTTGAGGGCAAGCTAGTCTTTGAAAGCATACACAACTGGCTTTCTTTTCAATTGGATCTTAATTTCATAGACAATGCCTGGATGGATTAAGGCCCATAAGTAACACGCAAGAATAAGAAGACCAGCTTTGCCATCAAGACTAGCTTTTTGCCGAATGAATCCACAATATTTTCTAAACATGAGCAACTACATAGTCAGTAACTTGTGCTATAACGTAACGACTGCCAACTACGCGCTCGGAATTAACACTTGCCCTGTCTGAAGTGTATGCGACCCTGAAGTATACTTCGCACTTCACAATAGTTTAACTACATTATAGATCAAGTCCTGATGTACGGGCTTCATAACCGAGACAATTTTCAATATCATGTAAATAGTATTTCAAACGACTGCTAATGGTTCACGTTAAATGTTAGAAAAACGTTTTGTCTAATTACGGAACAGTACTGGCCAAGAACTACCCAGAAATATTCTTAAAGTATGAACACTTCTTTTCCTAAGCAACGAACATTACTTGAACGTTTTAATTCATATAACTTAAATCGTTACTTGGTTTGTTTAGTGATATTGCGGCAAAGAATCATTTCCCATTATATGAATTTTACTCTATGTGCCAATATCGTGGTATTGCGGGATTCTAGCACACAAAATAAATATTAACAAAAGACCAAATGGTTTCGCCTAGTATTTTATATACGCAGTGAAATGAAAACTTTATATATATACAACAATTAATACATTTATGCATGTTGTAATGATGGTATGATTGGACTGTGTACATTGCCAACCATGAGACTAAATTAAGGTCTCACATGCAGAGATAACTCAGCAAGACAAAAGACGAAAAAAACCTTTTACAACACCACAGATATATAATAAGGAAAAGCTGTTTCCTTGTCAATGAAAAATAAATATGTATATAGTTAAAATGACGAAAAAACGGACGAACAACTTATTATTACAAAACAGGACAGACAACATATGCAAACCAAAAGAAAAGATGACAAGATTACAAAAAATTAAACACACACAAAAATATAACAAAAAACAACAATGAAACACAAGTCAAGAGAAATTATTCCTTATCAGATTATAAATACAAATAAATCAACGCTATGAACAACACAAGAACCACAAAAATAACCACATAAAAGAAAATATAAACCAACAGAGAGACGAAAAATTCAACACAAAAATTATAACAAGTCTTTACAACGTTTCGCAGCCTGAAACATGGCCCCTTCTTCAGGTGAGAGACTGTGATTGTTCTTCCAGTGTCTCACCTGAAGAAGGAGACAGATTTCAGTCCCCGAAACGTTGTGAAAACTTTTTTTAAAATCATTTTTTGTCGCTGTGTGTCCTCTCTGTTGGTTTAACTATTCTTTTCTCTGGTTATTTTTGTGGTTCCTGTATTCTTCATAGTGCTCGCTCATTTGCTTTCATAATCTCACAAGGAATAATTTCTCCTGACATGTGTTTCGTTGTGGTGTTTGTCAAATTTCTGTGTGAGTTCGGTATTTTATTGTTCAGCTGTGTCCACTGATATTGTTTTTTGCACTGTTTTGTTCACTTATGTAGTGTTATCGTTTTGTCTCAAACGTAAGGTATTTTCTTTAAGTTTGCTTTTGTTGTCTGGCCTGTTTTGTAATACTAAGTTGTTGGTCCATATTTTTGTAGTTTTAATTATTTACATATTTATTTTTCACTGAGAAGGAAAGAGCTTGTCCAATTATCTGTCTGTGGAGTTGTAAAAGGTTTTTTCTTTTTTGTTTTGCTAATTTCTCTGAGTGTATGAGATATTTATTAAGTCTCATGGTCGGCAATAGACAAAGTTAAATCATACCATCATATTAACATGAACTCACCATTGCCATTAAACTTCAAAGATAAAACATTTAGGCATATTTTAGTTTTTTTTTGTACTGGCCGTATATTAGTTGCGTATTTCTGCAATAATTTCTTAAACTTGAAGATATTTTTAAGTGTGTACTTGTCCTAACACATTATCGAGCGAAAAATGTTGATAAACAAGTGCAGAAGTGTCGTAAATATAAAAATAATATGCAAGAAATTTATTCGACTTTAAATTCGCATAGTGTGTATACATTTATGTAAATGGTAAAATATTATGTGAATTGTCTTTAAATTGCAGGGAAAAGTGGAATTTTTGTCTGGGGCTGTGACCTACTTTTCACTGACGATTCAGGCGCCTGATGCTTGATGCTTGCTTGATGGCGGGAGTCTCTCGTAATAAGTATCTTGCGTATAAGTACTATCTGGAAAGCACCGATAATCAATGGTGATTCAGTTAATTAGAGTCGCTAAAATAATCAGCAGTATTTAGGAGTCTAATATGGTGAAGTTTTCCCTCATTGCAGAAGAATTCATAATTTGGAGCAATTGTGAATAATTCAGTATCAGGGAATGGAGCGGCAAATACAACGCAAATGCTGTTATGATAAAAAATGAACTTAGTTTGAGATAAGAGTTTATTCTCAAATGTTCGTAAAAAATATTGGTATGAAATTACCTAAAATTACCGCCGACCTCCTGTGGTGCAGTCAGTTGGTGCGCCGCCAGTCTGCGGTGCGGGAGGTTCTGGGTTCAAATGCTAGTTAAAACATGGGTGTTAGTTTAAGTTAGGTAATATATTAGTTTGTAAGCCGTTCCCTGATAAGTCTTTAAGGAAAACACCGGAGGGGGGGGGGGCGTTAATAAGCCCTTTCCGATACAATCGAGTCTAAAAGTACTAGGAAAATAATATTCGTACTTGGTCATAGAACATACACACTGTGTTTGACGTTTTAACATTAATTCCGTAAATGAAATCGTTTTCGCGGTTAAGGTGGATGCATACCTGGTTCTTGAAACGCGCTTCAGAACGTTTGAAATACTTTTTTCACGAATCTATCAAATGTGTCCCCAAGTATCCGAGGTCGATACCATACATTCAAGACACCATTTGTGCTATAAAAATATTCTGGAGCCCTCCAGAGTCGTCAGAAAAGGTTTTTCTGACCTACTGATGTATATACTACAAAATACTTCTCAGATATCAGATAAACTGTTTTATTCATTTTAGCCATAAATATAGCAACATTTTATTTAAATTAGTTAATAGTTTAACTGAGCATCTGATTTTCGGAAAACTATATCATCGCGAGCTAGAATAAAATATTCAATGTGCAAACGTAAACTTTATTTTTAGTAGTTCTCTTTGAGGGTCTTAAGGGTAGATATGTTGCTTCTTGACTGGGCTAATCAGCATTATGTTACTCCAACAAAGAACGTCTGTTATGATTCAAGACCAGTCATATATGCGGGACAATTAAATTTATCCAACCACTAAGATAGATGTAAGCTTAATGTTTTAAAATAAATAACAATAAAATAAAACCGCCAAAATTGGGTGTTGCTATTTTTTTGGTTCACAAATTGCAATGCATTACAGACAATTAGACTCACAGGAAAGCGCAGTGTTAGTGTTTTTCAAATATTTTGACACGCTACGTTTATTTTGGCTAAAATTGTAGAACACATCACTGCCTTTGTTAAAGGTGATAGGTAGATGCCTTTAAAAATGTAGCATTAGCGGGAATCTTTTCGCGAAACTCGGGTGTCCCTACTCATGAACTACCGACACCGGCTCCACTATTCACAGCTTTGTGAATCCCAGCGCGATGACTTATGAAAACACGAGATTTGCAAATCTCTAGTTAAAGTCACAAGAAAGATAA
Organism: Clitarchus hookeri; assembly: GCA_002778355.1. NCBI lineage: Eukaryota > Metazoa > Arthropoda > Insecta > Phasmatodea > Phasmatidae > Clitarchus > Clitarchus hookeri. The sequence goes on along the minus strand of NQII01001190.1, from coordinate 466,908 downwards.
CTTTGTGTTCAGTTGAAGGGACAAATGATACCCCCCGCATTACCCAGAATTGGCACAGTGGAGTGGGTGATAAGTATGCGTGTCTGGTCTTTGACTCGCCGCGAAAAGCCAAGTGCATCAAGAGCGCGGTTGTTGAAGGACCTAAGAAGCTGCCCTGTCTCTCTCGACTCGTTGACATTTGTTGGTGCGTCGTCGTCCGTCGCCGAGACGCCCCTCCAATATCCCGGGCCGGCGCCCCACCCCAGCAGTCCTCTGTGCGATTGGGTTGATTTTCTCTCGCGTCGTTACCACCGAGTTCTTTCACGCCCCTATTCAAGTCGATCAGCATTGTGAATTGCATTTCTTTCCTCTCTCCGACCGCCCCTTCCTCCTCTTTCCATTATATTTCACCGAAATTAAGGAATGACGGGGTATTGATAAAAACAAGAAGTGAGCGAGGCGAGGGGAGCAGACACCAGGCAAGTCTTATTTTTAAGGGCGGGTGGGGGTGTGTTGGTAGCCGGAGTGCTTGAGAGTGGCTCAAGTCTTTTTAAACGCTTAAATTACACATTAATGTTTAGTGTCAGGTGTTGCTAAAGAAGAGGTAGTTGACGTGACAAGTACTTAAGAATTTCTTATCACTAAGGACACCCGATTTTGGCGATGAATATTCCGAGAAAGCTAGATGTCAATACCTAACGAACCCATCAGTAGTTTTTCTTTTGCATATCGAGAGCGTGTATTTGTAAGAGAAATTTACTTATTTTAATGGCAAATCGGAATCGGGTTACTCGATTACTGAAAGTATGAAATTCTCGGGCAGGAACATAAGACGCCTAACACGCAAACCATCCAATCACGAAATTGTATCTGAGCTAATGTGTTATAAAATGCAATCAGCCATGAAATCTTTTCAAAAAATCAGGTGTCCATTCTAATAACTAGGGAACCTGAAATTTTGCGGATTAATTTCAAGATGAACTAGACTTCAACCACTTGTGTATTCCAGTTTTTTTTTATTTGATAGCACGTTATTTTAGACACTCCCGGAACGATTTTGTGCCAATAATGTATCGGCAAGAAAACGAGAACCGGATCTCTGATCCTGTACTCGGATTAAACTGGAGCAACAGCTAATGAACAATGAAATGAAGCTCGGATATACAAATAAATGATTGTGAAGTGCACCTTCTCTGAAAATAAATTCGCAAATTTCGGGTTCTCTACTAACCAAAACTGTAGTTTTCGAACATGTGGAAAGGGTTTCAGTAGATCCATGACACAAAAATAAACCAATTATAAAATAATTGGTGTGTCAGCAGCAGCCAATGGCATAGCCCAAGGAGAGGCGATGTTGGTATTGGAGCCGCTTTCTGGACTTGCACAGCAACGACCGTGGTCAGACGTGAACGAGTATTCTCGGGATAATATGTTAAGGGGTTAACACGAGCTCCATCGTGCTGCTAAGGGAGTCCGCCGAGTAATGAAAGCAATTAAATACGTTATTGTTTATTAAAAGTGTGGCGAATTCGATATGGACAGCCGAGGGCTGTGGGCCGGCATTCAGCGCGGCCACGACAATGGTGGCACAGGAGGGAATTAGCGTCGAACAATCGCTCCCGGCCGTCTCGGGACTGGTTTGCGAACGCCAATAGCAGTTTCGCTGTGAGGAGCTGCGCACACTCGCCCCTTGTGTTTAATTGGCCTCTCGTTCAGGACGTCGATCCTGGAGCCGGCCCGCTGCCAGACTTTTGTTCGCCACCTTTGTTCACGGGCCCTTATTTCCACCAACACACCAGTCGAATCATTTAACTTCATATATTTTTTAATGGTGCTCCGTGAATTTTTCCGTATTTGTTCGATGGCGGGTTGGACTTCGGGCACGTGTAACTTGAATATTACTTCTATGTCTGAACTAAAGTTGTTTTTTTACTCGTTCCGGACAATTTCCACACAGTGAACACAGAGAAACTCTGGCCGTATTACGTGTAAGGCGGAGTTATAAGAAAAAGAAATTTTACTTGACAGCCCACAATTAAAAAACGATTGCGACCCGAGTGTGGAAAATTCAGAATATGTAAGGAGTTTCAAAATGAATTCGCGAAATTCATAGATTTGTGCTTTTAGACTCATGGTAGGTTTTTGTGTGGAAGAATATTACGTTAATGCGAGATTNTTGTGTGGAAGAATATTACGTTAATACGAGATTAAAAATACATCGACGAATATTTTCAACAATTTCACATAAGAACATGAAATTTTAAATGACATATTAAATTACACAGAGAAATAGATAACCATAACTAGCAACTTAATAACCGAATTGGACAGGCTGCATATTACCAACAAAAGGCAAACTGCGTCTAATAAAAACGTTAATTTACTGGTCAAACTCTGCGGAAATAATAAGGTTAGTATTCATTTAGTTGCAACGTGAAACTAAATTGTTATTCTTGTTTTGAAGTATACAAACCTTGTATATACTTTCCTTTCCTATGATCCTGTACAAGAGTGTTAGGAAAGAATCATAAGGCGTTTTACATCACTGCAACACAAAATTGATGTTTACTAGATAATGTGAAATATCACATCACATATTCATACGCACAGTAATATTTAATGTAATAATAATCATCCAATCACGAAAGTGGAGCTAAGTAATTGCGTTATGGGATACAAGAAGTCTTTGAATATTTTCTGGAAAATTGGTTTTCCTAAGAAATAACCTGTTGTATTTCATAACAGTTTAACTCATATCCAATTCCATGATTATATTATAATGTGTTATGCGTAGGGGCAGTGATATTTCGCGAAAGGATTTCGAGACAAGATACAGTCCAAATCTCTATAGGATCGTCCAGCTTCTTTGATTGGTTAAAAAATGTTCTGGCCCGTGTTAACCGTCTGCGCACGAATCACGAAGGTTCAGTGTCGGAGTTACTTGGTCCTGAGTGGCTTGGTCAAAGACGGACACGGCACCAACAGCCAATGGAGGTATAACAACAGCTGAGGTGTGTATATAGTATTGAAGTCTACTGTGTGCTCCGATTTTTACGCGAAAAGTCGCTGGCCCTAGTTATGCGTCATTAGATAGATCATGATGTGTTGAGCACAATGAGATCTGGGATAGGAGGTAGGAGTTGGCTGCTATCTTGGCCGCAGGCAGGCTCGTTCGGTTTGAGCGAGAAGTAATTTCTGATCCGCTTTTTGTTTAAAAAAAGTTCCTATCCCGTTGAATTTAAAACAATTCAACTGAGATTGACATACGCGAGCAGATGTTTTCAACTCACGCGTATCTTGCATACCTGCCAGCCAATCACGTACACCTACAGCTATACAGAGAGAATGTATGATATGTAAAACGTATCATGTAACATTGACAGAAATCCAGAAGTTTTGCGAACTCCTCTGGCTGTAAGACAGACTTCACTATACTTATAACTAGGGGAAATTTCCTGTTTTAAATGACCTGTAAACTAGACTCTGTCAATTGGCTCCTGCCGCAGGGCGTATCCAGTTTTATCTCACACCAGGTGGCACGGAATTTGATGTTTGTTTCCTTCCAGATCTGTGATTGGCTCAGAGTTTACATGGACGTTTCTAATAAACTATTGATAACGCGTGTTTGATACAAAGAACACCACCATCGAAACAACCTACGTTCTCAGAAGATTTTATCTATGCAAGTTTTAGTGATCGTAAAATTAAAATAGCCACTCATGGCGCATATTCCAATATCATGTAATTTAATTTACTAAGCTTACTTATCAAAATTTTCTCTTTGCATAATTAAAAATTAAACTGATTTACTTGGATTACAAAAGTACATAAAAATACATTCAATTAAAATTTATCAGCACAAAATGGTTTGCTCATAAAAAAACTCCGATTAGATATTGACGTCTACAATCTACAACACTACTCTCAATACAAACAACTGCCATACATTTTACGTAGCCAGTCTTTAACGGGGCTCCTGACTCACAAAATAATGAAAACTTCATAGAGTCGCTACCCAATTCTTACGCCACACCACTTCCGTGCAAAATAATCAAATGTGAGTGACTTGAAAGTAACGTAACGCAACGCTACAGACAAGAGAACAGTCGAGGTGTCCTTCCTAGGCGAGCGAACGCCGCATGCGCTGCGCAGTTAGTTCCGATCAGCTGGCCAGGTGCATGACGACAACAACGCGGTCGCACAACAAACAACTCGCCAGAAGCGCATGCTAATTTATTTTACGTGCAAAAAGGGAGGCTCTTATTGTGTATAACGTTCACCATTAATAGCCGGCAAAACACACCCACTGTCATTTCCTACTAGCCACTGCAACTAACGCCACATGCTGCTCTGGAATCACTGTCATGACAGCGATTCTATGAGCACAAGTCCAACTGCGTCAAGTAGGGACACCCGATTCTCGCGATAATATTTCACGACCAGTTGTAATTCACAAAATTTGATCACAGATGGACTTTGGTGATTGGATGGTTTCATTTTACGCGTCTTAGTTGCCTGCGCACAGGCGTACAGTAATGAAGTTACCTAATTATTGTTGGTCAGTCAAGTAGGAAACTGTCTTCACACAAGGACACGTGGCCAATAAGAGGAGAAAAACGTATGTTACGCCCGTGCAGTATTGAAGTAAAGCACGCGCGGATTTTTTTTTTNGCGCGGTTTTTTTTTTTGTTGCGAAAATCGGATGTCCTTAATATTTTTTATTATCTAGAGCCTTAGTAAGAAGCCGTTCATATTGTTACTGGCCTGCACGTGATTCAGTTACACCGGCATTTAAAATTTTATTCTTTGGCGCAGAGCAACCCGGTGCCTTTCAAATGTAACGGGTACCGATGACAAACTTACACAAACCTAAACGTGTTTAAAGTCTAGCTTGTCCCCAAATGATAACGCAAATTTTTTTCTTGAAAATTTTTGCGGCTTAATTTTAGCACGAGGTAGACTCCAGCCACGTATACATTTGAGTTCATTCTTATATTTGATCACAGTCAGTTATACAGGCCCCGGACAACTTAGATCTAATAACGAACTTGTATAGAAAAAAAGACCGAATCCCATGCTATCAGGTCTGGGGTTAAACTGGAGCATCAGCCAATGGACTACCGACTCAAGCTCGAGTGCACAAAGCATTGTGGCGTCTAGCTTGTTCCCAATTAATCCGCGAATTTTCCGGTTCTCTGGTAATTACAAACAAAGAATATAAAAGACTTAACGCTCTTATCATGTTCAATATATAATAAATATTATATTTAAAATACAGATGTGATCGTACGACGCTTATGGCGCCTGCCAAGGTTCCCACTGAGATCCAACTGCAAACATAACAGAGATACATAGGCGTTAGAGGTCCAGGTCGTCCTAAAACGAATACGCATTATGTTTCAACCCCTACTTATAAAGCAGGGACACGTGATTTTCACTAAGAGAGTTCAATGCAGACTATATTTCAATAAACTTCCTGCACACCTGCCATTACCCTTTTGCTTGTCGACCGCATGTTGTCTTCAGGTAACAAAGCGGTGTTTGGCTGCCGTAATGTACGCCTGTATTATGCGGGCACGCATCTAAAACGCGTAACAGTGAAAACATGATTGTTTGAACCATTAATTAACCCCATTGCATGAAATCATTCAAAAAACACTGTTAAAACCATCTATAGTTCGTTCACAGATACTTCCAACTTTTCTGAAGCCCTGTCGAAGTTCTACTCCCAGACTATTCCTCAGACTAGTGCAAACAAAGCTTACCGAAGTCTAGGAACTTACACCAAAGGGACAAAGCACCACATTTATGAGCACTTAGTTTAAAAACATGTTGCATGATAACTATTTCTTACTAATCATAATCAACACACATGTTTGTAAGCTGTTTTAATTCGTATTGATTATAATAGGAACATTTTCAATTTATAAATTAATTTTAATTAATAGGCCAAAAGAAGTGAAAATTACGTAANATTGATTATAATAGGAACATTTTCAATTTATAAATTAATTTTAATTAATAGGCCAAAAGAAGTGAAAATTACGTAAATTTTATGTTTACAGAAGTATTAAAAGGTAGTGAGTGAGTGATCTGTGACTAGGAACAGTGATATTTCGCGAAAAGATTTCGAGACAAGATAGAGCCCAAAGCACGGTAGGTTCGTCCAGCTTCTTTGATNGACAGTGATATTTCGCGAAAAGATTTCGAGACAAGATAGAGCCCAAAGCACGGTAGGTTCGTCCAGCTTCTTTGATTGGATAAAAAATGTTCTGGCCCGTGTTAACCGTTTGCGCACGAATCACGAAGATTCAGTGTCGTAGTTTCATAGTCCTGAGTGGCTTGGTACAAGACGGACAAGGCACCAGCAGCCAATGGAGGTATAACAACAGCTGAGGTGTGTATACAGTATTGAAGTCTACTGAGTGCTCCGATTTTTACGCGAAAAGTCACTGGCCCTACTCATGTGACATATATAGGAAACGACCAGACACGTCGCCCTTGAGGGGGGGGGGTGATCTTTCATAAGTTTGATTCAATAAGTGTGAAGTAGCCGCCAATAGTCTATAATATTGATTTGGGTCTGGATGAAGTTGTTTTGAAGCACAACTAGGCGGGGACCGTATCAAGGACGAGACGTGTGGTGTCGAGTGCGCGCGATGTTGCGCAGGGACAGTTGTTGGCGCGGTAAATCACCGGCTCGGAAGAAGCGTGAGGGAGGTCGTGGATTAGCAGGCAGGCAGCGGGTTCGAGTCCCCGNGCCTGCCTCCTTCAGGCATGCCCGAGCCTGGCCTTCACTTCCTGGCCAACGTGCTGGCAGCTGGCAGAACACTCGTGCTGGCAGCTGCCAGAACACTCATGCTGGCAGCTGCCAGAACACTCGGACCTTGTGTGCTGTCGTGTGTCTGCTCCGCCCTCAGTGTATCATTACTAGCCACCGGCTAAATTACCCTCATTATGTCACGTCATTTCAATCTTCAAACACTTTTCCTTTTCTATACGTTTGTCACTGGACCATTCTTTATTTGACACACCTCGAATAGTTATACGCCAATAAATGAACACTTTGCAATGTTGTGCCCCAACCACGTGCACTTCCGTCAGAAAGGGAGCTACTCTACATCTAGACAGCAGCCAATGAAGAAACGACGCCCGCCGGCTCGAGTATATATAGAACCGTGAATTTTAGCTCGTTGCCAAAAAAAAAAAAAGCTAATTTGGCGCGTTTCTAATCATTACGCACACCCGATCACTGCGAAAAAAAAATTACCTTTCTCCTTATCATTAGTTTTGCTTTGCTTATTGGCCTCGTGTTTCAGTCAGGATACATTTTCTTACATGACTGGTCAAAGAGAACTAAGTTACTCCATTACTGTACGTCTGTCATTAGCGGCCAGACACCTTAAACACACAACACCTAAACCATCAAATTTCTAAAGTGGATATGAGCTAAAGTATTATGAAGTACAACTGGTAATAAATTATTTTCGTGAAAATCGGGTGTGCCTGCCCATGCGGTAGTTAGTGCCTTCATGAGAACTCTCGGCCATGACTAAACACGCAACGAAAGGCAAGTCCGATCATCGTCTTCCACTATGGCAGCAAGAAACCAATGATCTGTTGATATCTGCATAATTTTTAAATATGATTATTTTTTGAGAAAATATCGGTTTTCTAATACTTTTATGATTGGATGACATAGTTGCAGTTTTTCGCAGGTGACTCAGTTACGCTACTCAGTGAGAGAGTAACATAAGTCTCACTGGGCCAATCAAACAAATAGTACCTCATATTTACTACCACCAGTAAGGAAAATAAATGCTGCAGGCATGTGCATTAGACGCTGAAAAAAAATTCAGAATACAGAGTTTAAATAGACACTTATTCCACCAACTGCAGCCGCACACGCCAGCAAAATGGCTTCGCTATACAGCAACATGTCGAAATGCCGCTCGCCAAGCAGTGCCTGGTAACTTACTTGCCAGCCAACAGCATAAACCATTAAGGAAACTTTTGCTGCACGCGGCAGCCAATCAGATACTTAGCCCGTTCCCAGACCCTTGCGCAACCAATAATAATATATGTACACCCACATCAAAGCAACCGCCAAGCCATTTCCTCTCTCTTTATTTATTTACTCCGTGCTGAAACATAACATATTGTCCAACATTTTGGCGATAAATCACCATCTATAATATTTCTATATAAGTGGTAAAGCTCGCACGTTCAATGACGTCTAGGCTAGACGCCAGCGCCTTCTTGTCTGCCCATGCAGTTATCAACTGCTGATGGCCTTCTTCCTGTCACAGTGAGAGACCGTGATTAGGCCTGCATTTTGATGCGTGTTTATTATTAGATCAGGGTCATTTAAGACCTATCAAATAAGTAGCTTCATCTTTTCGCACCAGGCTGAACTTCACAGTACTGTATGTACGAGAGCCGGCGTCGTTTATCCATTGTATATTCGTAGGGGAGCACAAAGTGGCACGCACCTAGTCAATGTGGTAACGACGGAGGGCAATTCCATAGCTAAACGTTGAATTAGACGTGTTATACAGAGTGATTCTAAAATCTTGAGACTAACATTGGGGGGTTGTAGAGCTCACTAAAACAAACAATTATTGTAAAGGAATATATGGGCGGGAGTGAAGCGTTGAGACACAAACACACAAATAACACATGAAATGCAACACAGTGTTTATTTACGTCACAGCTAAATGCATTTTTACAGCAATGTTTATAATAATTGCTCAAAATTGCTACCACCGACAGTAGTGCAAGCTTAGTAGCGTCGGTGGAGTGATGCTGATTCTGATGCAGCAGGTCACTGGCGCACCGTTTGACTGCCCTCAACTATCCTCACCGTTGTCAGCCAACCACGCCTTATGAAGAGGTCGCCCAGCATGCGTGACTGTTGGTGGATGCATTCCCAGCAACTTTTTTTAAACATTTTCTGTACGGAATCACTCGTTACGTATGCTGCTAATGAACATTTTATGTTTCCGTTAATGTGTTATGTTTTTGTGTTTGTGCCTGAACGCGTCATTTCCGCCCATATATTCCTATACAAAAATAGTTTGTTTTAGTGAGCTCTACNAAACATTTTCTGTACGGAATCACTCGTTACGTATGCTGCTAATGAACATTTTATGTTTCCGTTAATGTGTTATGTTGTTGTGTTTGTGCCTGAACGCGTCATTTCCGCCCATATATTCCTATACAAAAATAGTTTGTTTTAGTGAGCTCTACNGTTGTGTTTGTGCCTGAACGCGTCATTTCCGCCCATATATTCCTATACAAAAATAGTTTGTTTTAGTGAGCTCTACCACCCCTCAATGTTTGTCCCATGATTTCAGAATCATTCTTTATAAACATTTGTAACTACTGAAATTATTAATTTTTTCCTCTGTTTTAATTATACGTAAGTATAAGAATGGGCGAATTTGGAAATTATTTAATTTTGTAATAATTCCACAATTACACTTGACCGACGCATCAATAAAATTATCAAGCCCGTGACATTGTCAGTCTTATATATGGAGGAATAATACATACTATGCATACAATTAGTTCCTAATGAGGGCTTTCAGAAGTGCTTGGCTTATCGCGAACAGCCTTTGGTAAGCTAATTGCGGAAATAAATACGCAAACGTACAAGTGTGTAGTCTAGCTTATCCTAAAATTGCATTGCAGTCTACGAAATCTAAAGTACGTGTTGTCGAATTTTTCAGGGCACTAGTATTGACCGCATGTCTTCGTCAGAATACAGCGGGTTATTTGGCTGGGCCAATCAGAATGTGTTACGCCGGTACTGTGTGTCTAGGTACGGTGGGCAGGTACTTGACACGCGTGCTAGTGAAAAAATCCGACCGCGAAACTCTAGTCTATTCACGGTTTCTTCACACGTTTTTGCGTCGGAACTTAAAAAAATCACTCCATGTAAGATGTGTTTGGTTGTTTTCTAAATATATCTTTATCACACGCGTTTTATATTTGTTTTAACATAAAAGTATCCTATTTTTGATTAAATGGAACTTTCACTTATATTTAATTTACAAATTATAATATTTCATTTATAATCAATATGTAGAAAAGTAGGGAGATAAAAGGTGTGTTGGTAATTGCCAGCAGTTCTAATGCAAAATATTATTAGACTGAGTGCGCACGAATACGGTGCGTTATCCCTTCAGTATAATTTTCTAGGCTTTGCTTGCGAGGCGAAGGAATGTCATGCAAGTCTAACAAATGGAAGTAACCGTGTATTACTTCGGCGCAGATCCAATTTCGCGAGTGGATGACTTGTATTACGCGTCTTGGGTGTCCGCCCGTGAATTACTGGCATACAGTAGCGGGGTAACCTCATTCTCGTTGGCCAGTCAAGCAAGAAAATTTCTTCTGAGAAATACATGAGGCCAGGTTGCAAGAGAAAATTGCTAGTACGATCGTAGAGTATTGGAATCTAGCGTGCGTGGAAATCAACGAGACAGGAAGTAATTTTTCGTGATAATCGGGTGTCGCCTGCTATCAGTTAGTGAGCTTGTAATCGTACAGGAAACAAGGACACAGCAGCCAACATTTGACTGCTCTTCTGCCAACACCACTATCATAATGCACGCTCATNCGTACAGGAAACAAGGACACAGCAGCCAACATTTGACTGCTCTTCTGCCAACACCACTATCATAATGCACGCTCATGGGATTTGAGGTTAAAACACTGGTTAGATAAACAGGTGCTTTATATATTGTACGCTACCCCTGACCAATACTGAATGCAATAAGATTTAATTCATGTTGATAANGTAAACAGGTGCTTTATATATTGTACGCTACCCCTGACCAATACTGAATGCAATAAGATTTAATTCATGTTGATAAAAGTTTACTTTTCATATGCAATGGCTTGTCTTTCGAAAATTAAGATATAAAAATACACGTTGTTCAGTTTTGGCCACGTGACCACAAAGTAAATAAGCGGTGAAATAGCCGCTTTTTCCACGAACTGCAGCTGCTCACGCCACCAAAATGGCGTCGCCAGCCAGCGAAATGTTGGAACACAGTTCGCCAATCAGCGCTCGGTAACATACTCGCCAGCCGACAGCCTAACAAATAAGAAAGCCTTTCGCAGCATTCAGTAATCAGTCAGACACAAGGCCCATTCCTAGATCCTCGCCCAGCCAATACGAGCATGGGTAGGCCCACATGAAAGGAGCCGACACGTAATTTCGTCACTGTGTGCTTAGCTATTCTGTGCTGTGACTTTGGTAGTTGTGTTGGTGAGGGGTAGTTCAACGTTGTGTATACGCGCCGAACATGATACTCGATCCACCTCTTCTTAAGTCTATGGCTGAGACGAAGGCGATGGCACCACAGTAAACTGTTTTTGATAATAAAAAAAAAAATTATTTTAATGTGTGTACCAAGTATTGTTCAATTTGCATGCATTTAATATAATGCTATTATTCTCGAATAAAAATTTTTTACACTTTATGTATTTTCGCCCTGAAGATAAGAGGCTGCAATGTCTACCGAATCGTTAGGAAGGAAAATGACAGTGGCGTGGCTACTAACCAGAAGCCAAGATTTTTCAGCAGCCATAATAACAAATACTTAGTTGTACAAATGAACATATTTACAAAGTCAAGCAATGTCGTGACTACCACTTGACATATATGTAACCACCAAATAACAGTTCATGCTTAAATTTTTTTTTTTTTAATATGCAAAATTGGTTTATACTTATATTTTTTTCACATATATGGGCTGTTATTTGGTGATTACATACGTGTCACNAAATTATTTTAATGTGTGTACCAAGTATTGTTCAATTTGCATGCATTTAATATAATGCTATTATTCTCGAATAAAATTTTTTTACACTTTATGTATTTTCGCCCTGAAGATAAGAGGCTGCAATGTCTACCGAATCGTTAGGAAGGAAAATGACAGTGGCGTGGCTACTAACCAGAAGCCAAGATTTTGCAGCAGCCATAATAACAAATACTTAGTTGTACAAATGAACATATTTACAAAGTCAAGCAATGTCGTGACTACCACTTGACATATATGTAACCACCAAATAACAGTTCATGCTTAAAATTTTTTTTTTTAAATATGCAAAATTGGTTTATACTTATATTTTTTTCACATATATGGGCTGTTATTTGGTGATTACATACGTGTCACCNAATATGCAAAATTGGTTTATACTTATATTTTTTTCACATATATGGGCTGTTATTTGGTGATTACATACGTGTCACCTGGTAGCTCAGAAAATTAGTTTACTGTGTAATTCTTTTCATTTGTACAACTTTATTAGTATTTATGTTTATGGCTGCAGCAAAACAGGAGAATTTTTGATTAGACATCAAATTATTTATAAAATGTGAAGTGTAAGATTTTCTGTTCGAGGAAAGTGGCATCACATTAAATGCGCACAAGTTGAACAATGATTGGTACAAACATCATACATATTCTCTGTTGTTTGGCGTCCGACGGCTTTAAGTGCGCGCATGCGTGGCTGCCTTGTGCGTGAGACACGCCGGATGCGGCACGGCAGAGGAAGTGGAGATATGTCGTGACGGCAGCCCGTTTGCACCCGGACATTACCGCCGCCGTTTCCTCCGCTGCGAGTGCCCTGCGCGCCTTCCGCTTCCGCCAGCTCAAGAAATTACATCCTGCTTGACATGCGTCGCCCTGTCGAGGTGTCATCGCGCGAGCAGGACTCCCTTCCTTCTCCTGCGAGTGTCCTTGTTCCAGTGCAGGTCCCCAAACAACACACATCCTGCTTGACGTGCGTCGCCGTGTCGAGGTGTCATCGCGCGCGCAGGACTCCCTTCCTTCTCCTGCGAGTGTCCTTGCTCCAGTGCATGTCCACAAACAACACACATCCTGCGGTTATGCATTTATTGCTTCACTAATACCTAGTAGCGTCTTACAGGAACAATAAACCACAACTTTAGGTACGAAGAACTGAATTTCGAGAAAATAATTCCACTGAGGTTAGATTTAAATAACCTACTTGTACTTTACATTGCGTTATTGGTAGGGGCAGTGACATTTCGCGCAAAGATTTCGAGACAAGATAGAGCCCAAAGCACTGTAGGGTCGTCCAGCTTCTTTGATTGGCTAAATAATGTTCTGACATGTGTTAACCGTTTGCGCACGAATCACGAAGGTTCAGTGTTTAAGTTGCTTAGTCCTGAGTGGCTTGGTCAAAGACGGATACGGCATCAGCAGCCAATGGAGGTATAACAACAGCTGAGGTGTGTGTATAATATTGAAGTCTACTGTGTAATCCGATTGTTACGCAAAAAGTCAGTGGCCCTAGTTATTGGTAGAGACCTGCAAATTTCGCTTTATTATTTGGTGACACGTTAAACTTCAAACACACGTACCATTGCAACACATTTTCATTGGACCAAACTTTAGTTCATACGCGCTAGGTAACTCTCCGCCAATAAACGAACGCTTCTTATTGTGTGCCCCAATCACGTGCAGTTCAGTGAGAAAGGGCGTGACTTCACATCTCTGCAGCAACCAATGGAGAAACGACGTCGACTCGAGTATATACAGTCGTGTGAAGTGTAGCCTTATGTCGAATAACAGCGCGGATTTTGCAGGTCCCTAGTTATTGGCCACGTGCCTTCGTTGGAAGAAAGAATGGTTTACTAGACCAATAATAGATAGGTTACTTCGGTACTGAACGACTATGATTCGCGGGCAGGCACCTGAGAAGCGCGCAATTTGACACAATCCAATCGGTTAATTGGATCTCTGTTAAAGTGTGTGGAAATATAATGTGGCAGGAATTCTTTTCGTGGAAATCGTTTTTACCTTACTAAAGGCCATTTACGGTTAAATTAACACTTTTGAAATCAAATTTGAAAACTGTCAGTGCACCTACCTGCGTGTCTTTAAAAGTGTACGCTGGCTGGCAATCACCCAGTTAAGTAGGCAGCTACACCGGGAATGTAGTGCCATGTCTAACATTGCATTTATAATGTCAGGTAAACATTTGTGATTACCGAAATTATTTATTTCGCTGTCTGTTTTTAATGCATGTAACTTAAATGTAAGAATTAGCAAATTTGTAAAATATTAACTCTTCTAATAATTTTACAGTTTCACTTGACCGATGGATGGATAAGGTTATCAGGCCCATGACGATGTAAATTTTACGTATGGTGGAAGAATACACAGTGAGCGTACAAGTAGGTCCGAAGCAGGGCTTTCAGAAGTGCCTCATTTACAGTGTATACCTAGGGCTACCTGTTTCTCGCGAAAAGACTTCTGCTCAAGCATGACTTCAACATCTTACGTGCAAACTTGAAAATTTCCTTTGGTTATTGTTAGGGTCCCCCGAATTTTGTGAAACGATTCCACGGAGACTAGATTTCAATATCATATGAGCACTCCTGCAGTTTTCATGCGTTATTGGCCTCGTGCCTTCGTTGGAAGAAAGCGTGGAGTTTACTGGGCAAATAAGAACAAGGTAACTGCTATACTGAACGTCTGTGATTAGCGGGTAGCTGACTAAGACGCACAGCAGTTGAAACCGTCCAATCGCGAAAGTAGATATGAGATAAAGTGTTTTGAAATACAACTTGGCATTATTTCTTTTAGCGAAAATTGCGTGTCCCTAGTTAATGTCCACGTTTCTATTTGAGAAAATATGTTCTACAAGAGTGTGCCAATCAGAATAATGTTACCCTGACACCGAACGTCCCTAATTGGTTGACAGGCCCTCAAGACGTTTGCAAATTGAAATTATCCTACCACGGTATTGGTTCTGAATTAACGGGTTATGAAGTACAGCTAGTAGTGGAATCTATCCGCGAACAACAGTTGGCCCTAAATATACATAGGGCCAGTGACTTTTCGCATAAAAATCGGAGCACAAAGTAGACTTCAATACTATATACACACCTCAACTGTTGTTATATCTCCATTGGCTGCAGGTGCCGTGTCCGTCTTTGACCAAGGCACCCAGGACTAAGTAACTCCGACACTGAAACTTCGTGATTCGTGCGCAAGCGGTTAACACGGGCCAGAACATTTTTTTAGCCAATCAAAGAAGCTGGACGACCATACAGTGCTTTGGAGTGTATCTTGTCTTTAAATATTTTCGCGAAATATCACTGCCCCTACCTATACAACATTTATCTGAACATGAATATTCTTGTTATGATTATGGACATGCAAACTTCGCGTTATATTGTCGTTACGCTATACTTCGCAGATCTGTAATACTGGAGCCAGTGTCGTTAGTTCATTGGCTAGTGCCTGGGTGTGCAAGAATCCTTCTTCTGGCACTACTGCACAAGACTCATGTAAGCTATTCTGAAGAATATATTCATTGACGCAAAATAATTCAGGGCGTGTCGAATTAAATACTGTCCAATGACAACGTAGTTCACAACTACACGAGTTTAAAATATAAATTGTTCTCTAAAGATAATGAGAATTTCGCAGGTACTTACATACAGTACAACCATTGAGAAGGACTCGACTTATTAAGTCTATTTACACAGTAAATTATTATTGATTGGAGTAAAATCAACTCGGTATACCATTGGTTGATTAACAGCAAATAAAGAAACTTTAAAGCTAAAGTACTCACCGTAAATTTCACAAAACTTTCCGTACATATATGGAAACTCCATGTAAGTTTGCTAGTTAGACCTTCTCTAAGTTCAGTTTATATATATATGTATATATAATATATTAGTTAGCTGGTGTCACAATGTATATAACATTTTTTTAAATACAAAAATACATATTTTATTCTCGAGCGAGACTTGAATGACAATGAAAAGGTTTTGGAGTCCATGGGACCCTTAAGTTACAATGTGACATACGTTAATGTTCCAATTTATACTCATGTTGAGTGTTACGAGTGTCACGTAGTATTAAGAGATGCTTAGCGAAATCTGTTTTCCGCGAAAATATTTCAGGACAAGCTGTGTTCCAAAAAGCTGTAGTTCAGAACGTTTTTTAATTTGATAATTTGCATTTTCTACATCTTATCTGTATGCCCGCGAATCACGGATGGTCAGTATCGGAGAAACTTAATTCGTATTGGCTTACTCATGTAACATATTCTCTTCACACAAAAGACAAGCTGCCAATAGCCAAAGGAAGTATGCAAGTGTGCATATAGGATATTGAAGTCTAGCCTCAGCGTAAATATTTTCGCGAAAAACAGGTGGCGCTACAGTATATGCTACCTTTTGATTTCTGAAGGAATATGTCCAAGTGGCTTGGGTGTATTCACTGCCGTGGTAACTGTGATTTTCTGGGTACAGTGATGAAGAAATGATCGTGTAGGCTCAGCAGTGTTTGTTCCCGAAACCGAAGCTATAACAAATATGGAGATGCTCCGTTTCTTTGTATTTACGGACCTCAGCTCCGTATTTACGATCGTGTTTCCGTATGTTAACTGTACTTTTCCGCAATTAATTTCATTGTTGTACGGGAAACTTTATCAGTACTTTTTTTTAATGATTTCCGTACATTCACGAAAACAATTGCGGAAAGGTACAGTTAGTATACGGAAACACGCTCGTAAGCCCACATTGCTATGTTAAATGCCTTAACGACATCACTCACGGAAGTAAATTTACCTTTCTGGCTACTGATTTATACTCAAAGATTTAATATACACGGGAGTAAACCTGGGGTCATGCAAAACGACCCTCTTCTAGTATTATTAATAAGGTACTATAAGAGGTGTAAAATTAAAATTCTCTAACAATTTCGCTAATTTCTAAGAATAACTGTGCCACTATTTATTTTAAAAAGAACATGTGTCTATTAGAAATTTTCGTACGATATCCGATTTAAGACCGGGAGAGTTGTAGGACAATAGGATCAATTTAATAGCATGGACGTCCATTTCAAATACAACCTTTTTGTAAATATATGTGGAAGTATTTTCAGTCATTCAAGGTCAACTGCTCATTGAAAGCCACATCTGAATCGAGGATTTGTGTAGTGACCCTAATATAAAATGAAGAAACAAAGAAGCCGAGCCAGCATAGCTACTCCAGCACCCTTACACATACATTATAATAATAATACAGCAATAAAACAAAATGTGATTTAGAGTAAAAAGCAAGTTCGTTGATAACGAAAGTAGAACTTAGATTCAGGTCACAAAAATGAGTTTTAATAAAAATAAAATAACATATAACAATAATAAAATATCCTGAGTGTTTAACAACAGTAACAAAGGTTTTATATATAATAATTTTGTATTTCAAGAAGAACATGTTGTAATAAAATTGAAACTTTTTTATAAAAGAAATTATCGTTAATTTGTCGGAATCCCAAAAAAAAAAATTATAATTCAGAATTACAAAATATGTCGAGTTATAAAAGAAATTTAGAGGTTACACAATTTGTTTTTATGATTGATTTAATCCAAAAGTAAGTTTATTGAAAAACGGCGAATTGTTTTCTGTATAGTTTAACGATATTCATGCACATGCCGAAAATGATGGGGAAATAAGTGGATTTTCCTGAGACCTAGCGCATCTTCGAGACATCTCGGTGTTACTACGCCATCATTAAATCTGCACGAAGAAGAAGCAAGGCGACTTCAAAATATCTGCCGCGCCTCGGCAGCAAGGTAGTGAAATGGCCTCAACACAGCATTTTCCGACCCAACAGGTCGACCGCTCTAAATACAGAAATTTACCCACAAATTAAGAGGCAAAAACAAAATAACATATTACCGAGGCGACGATCAAAAATCATAACAAAAGAAACGCTCACCCATAGCAGTAAAACTCAGCAGTTTACTCCATTAAAACTATATACACTGAAGAGCTAAAAAAAAAAAAACTGGTATATGCTTGCGTATGCAAATAACAGAGGTATGGAGCCAATCAGAGTAACGCGATGCAGTCGGCGGCTAGATCGGTTACTGCTGCTACAATGGCTGGTTATCAAGATTTAAATGAGTTTGTACGTGGTGTTATAGCCGGCGCACGAGAGATAGGACATAGCATCTCCGAGGTAACGATACAATTTGGATGTTCGCGTACGAGCATTTCACGAGTGTACCGTGAATATCGTGAAAGAACTGGACAAACGACGACTGACGAGAATCATTAAACGTGACAGACGTGAAACCCTTTCTCAAATTGGCGCAGATTGGATGAGTGTACTGCCCTACAGGATTCATGGTGTGACTTACATCCTGCATACCTTCAGACATTAGTCGAGTCCATGCCACGTCGTCTTGCGGCACTTCTGCGTGCTCGGGGGGCCTTACACGATGTTAGGCAGGTGTACCAGTTTTTTTGGCTCTTCAGTGTAATATCCCGAGCTAAAAAATTGTAGGTCACACCATAACAAATAGGAAGCAAGAAGAAAGCTGTAGGGTGTGTTCCGAAAATATTAGTATCTATCACAGATATCAAGTCGTTTGACACGAAACCAGTGATACTACCCTTTTTCATTACGCATTATTTTACATTAATACCATGAAAACTTCATAAAATTACATTGACAGAAAAGAATTTAAATATGAAATTCACAAACCAAATACAGGATATTTCACTACAAAATTTACAATTCCTTTCATTAAAGTTTATTTTATCGGATGACACAACAGCTTAACATGATGAGTGTAACTGGTCACCGATTAATATCAAAATGAAGAAGTAACGAAATCTAGGAACATTCCTAGTTAAAATAAACAAAATTACGAAAACAGTGACTAAAATATTATCTAACTTTGCTTTTACGTAGAAATACGCAATTAAGAAAGCCAGGTGCTGGAAAAGAAAACATATGGCTTTGCCATGAAAACCAATAATAATTCCCTGAAAGAGAATACAAGGTTAAAAAAGATGATGAAAAGCAAGCGAGTGCCGACAAACGGCACAACATGAAGATATTGGTTAGTAAAGGAGAAAGTGGTGAGCCCATGGCAGAGCCCTCATTCTGTATGTATATCTTCCCCTGGTATGAGAAGAAAGTTGAGGTGACACAGAGATTCACCAGCTTCACAGGTTCTTCGCTGAGGCTGCCTTCACTGAGTTGCTCGTGTACAATTTGGAGAGCTTCTAGGACTTGTACACTTGTGAAAAGAGCTGCTCGTTAAGAACAGTTTCGAAATCCTGGCAGAGGAAAGGGAAGATAATCGCGCCTCCTCTCATACAGCACCACCACAAACCGCAGTCAAGTACAGGGCTGTGCCTATAGTAATCCCAGACAGCAGGTTACTCAAAAAAGTGGCCCAGCTGCCCTGTCACAATGGATTAAGTTTCCAAAACACACTCACTCGGAGGCGGGAATAAAGATTTACTTTTTACACTCAGCCAGACTACGAGAAGGCTCGGCGCCTGCTCGCAGACACCGCCCACTACATCCACGCCCAGCCTGATGAGAGGCATCAAGGGTTTGTCATCTGAAACCTTCCCGAGAGGGTGGTCGACGAGGAGACTCTCCGCGATTATATTAACGGGTGTGGGTTCAACATACTGGACCTCCACAATTTCAAACGTAAACCCCGCCACCATACACCTGAGAATCCCGACTATGTGCTGACAGGTGCATGATCTCTCACAATACAGAACACGAAGCACGACGTTATCATGTTTAAGAGGGTCTGTTGGACCGCCGTTCGCATAGAGCCTTACGAGCCGTGACCGGTAGATGAGCCGATCTGCAATCAGTGGGGGAACACAGCCCAGTGAAGTAACATATCCCCAGTGTGCATAAACTGTGCGGGCCCGCATAAGTACACAGAGTGCAGCATGGACAGAGATGCGGTGCGCTAACTGCAAGGAGGAGGGACATCATGCTGCGGACAAAGCTTGTAGAGTGCACAACAACATAGTAAAAGCTCGCAAAGAGAACACAGTCGAGAATACAAGTCCGCAGTTCACGCAACACGCACCAAACCACACCAACACTACGCAGTTCACCGCGCACACTACACATGCCTGAGGTGCCGGAGCCGACCCGGCCAGTGTCAGTTGTGGCCGGGG
>NQII01001190.1:407256-446887 GCA_002778355.1 Clitarchus hookeri | reverse complement strand
GGCAACGATGACGGACGACCACAGGCTAGCACAACTGCCAATCAGACGTCCTCCTCTCTTGGAGACCCCAAAACTGCCACCCCAACTGGATGGAGGTCTAGTTGCCACATTACACGACATTCGGGAACTAACACAATTACTTCGCGACACGCACTTCGTACAATTAATAACACACATGCGGGCCCCATCAGGGCAGCACAGACACTTGCTGACAAGTAATTACTGTTGTTACAGGCAGTAATGGATAACCTCAAAACCGAACACACCCTAAACCTATTAAACTGGAATGCCTGCGGGTTCAAATCGCAGATATATGAACTACGACAACAACTAATAATATATGGAATTGATATAGCTTTCATAACAGAAACAAGACTCAATAATCACGACAAAATAAATTTTCCTGGATATAATATATACAGATTAGACAGGAATCACAGAGGAGAAGAAACAGCTATAATAATTAAAAATAACATTCATCGCCATCCAGCAAACATAAATTGTTTAAACCAGATTGAAGCCACAGAAATACAAATTAAAAGTAACCCTACTCACATCCAAATGGTGCCTCCATATTTTCCCCCCTTATAAAACTTAAATTTAAAAAATTAAAATAATATGATGGGCAATACAGAACACTTCTTAATAGCAGGGGATCTAAACAGTAAAAATAAAGAATGCGACTGCTTATATAGCTACGCAAATGGAAGGAAACTAAGTGGACATTCAGATAAAAATAGTTATGTAATTTTCCACCACCTAAACACACCAACTTAATAGATAATGACAACAGACCAGATAAATTAGACATCATATTCACCAATATTCCCAATACTAACATAGAATCAGAAGCTTAAGACGAGCTAGACTGAGATCACCTCCCAGTTTTTACTAAATTAACTTAAAAACCACACTAATATAATAATAAACACACAATAAAGCGACCAGTAACAGACTGGCAATGTTTCCAAAAAGATTTTATAGAAAATTTGAAACCCGGCTAGAAATAAAGGATCAATTAGGACTTAATGTGCCGACAAAACTCTTTACNATTGAAGCCACAGAAATACAAATTAAAAGTAACCCTACTCACATCCAAATGGTGCCTCCATATTTTCCCCCCTTATCAAACTTAAATTTAAAAAATTAAAATAATATGATGGGCAATACAGAACACTTCTTAATAGCAGGGGATCTAAACAGTAAAAATAAAGAATGCGACTGCTTATATAGCTACGCAAATGGAAGGAAACTAAGTGGACATTCAGATAAAAATAGTTATGTAATTTTCCACCACCTAAACACACCAACTTAATAGATAATGACAACAGACCAGATAAATTAGACATCATATTCACCAATATTCCCAATNATAGATAATGGCAACAGACCAGATAAATTAGACATCATATTCACCAATATTCCCAATTCTTACATAGAATCAGAAGCTTAAGACGAGCTAGACTGAGATCACCTCCCAGTTTTTACTAAATTAACTTAAAACACACACTAATATAATAATAAACACACAATAAAGCGACCAGTAACAGACTGGCAATGTTTCCAAAAATATTTTATAGAAAATTTGAAACCCGGCTAGAAATAAAGGATCAATTAGGACTTAATGTGCCGACAAAACTCTTTACNTATTTTATAGAAAATTTGAAACCCGGCTAGAAATAAAGGATCAATTAGGACTTAATGTGCCGACAAAACTCTTTACAGGCACAGTCGTCGAAACGATAAAGCAAAACACTAAATACATGAATAAAAGGCAATACACAAGAGTTAATTACCCAGAAGTAGACTATTTAATATCCTTAAAACGCCAAGCAATAAATAACTTTCAGAGAACACGAAATCCGGTAATTAAAACGTAATACAACATGCTTTAAAGACAGATAAAAAGTAAACTTTAAAAACTAAAAATTGTAAACTGGAGCGAAGCCACAAAAAANACAACATGCTTTATAGACAGATAAAAAGTAAACTTTAAAAACTAAAAATTGTAAACTGGAGCGAAGCCACAAAAAACGCAGCTCACAATCCAAAAGAAATGTGGCGATTAACTAAAGTGTTAACAGTGAAATGTAAAAATTAACTANAAAAAACGCAGCTCACAATCCAAAAGAAATGTGGCGATTAACTAAAGTGTTAACAGTGAAATGTAAAAATTAACTACCCCAATAATATAAATGTCTCAAGATTATGTTTGTATTTACTGGAAAAGATAAAGCTAACACAATGGCCGACAGCCTAGAAAACAATTTCCCCCCAATAAAGATGTGCAACATAGACAATTTACTCAATCAGTAAATAATGACACAAACTAAAATAAATATCAGAATATGGTCCAATTACATTAAAATAACAATTAAAAATAATTAAAATCATGCCTTAATAATAAATCTGGAGGACCAGATGGGATAAGATATGAAACCCTAAATAAATTACTAGCAAACACCCTAGAATATCTCTTAAAAATATATAATTCAATATTCAAACTATGCAGATTCCCACAGGCCTTGAAAAAAGCTCAAGTAATAACCGTGCTGAGACCTGGAAAAGATCCTACTTAACCAGAAAACAGACGACCAATAAGTTTATTAAACAGTATGAGTAAAATATTTGGAAAAGCACTACTATACAGACTTCAAAATAATGCAGATTTAAATAAAATTATTCCAGAAAATCAATGTGATTTCAGAACCAAGAACAGTGCCATACACCCCCTAATTAAAATAGTTGAAGACATAAGAGATAGATTTAATAATAAAGAACAACGATATACAGTAATAACATTCTTAGACCCAG
This sequence comes from Clitarchus hookeri, assembly GCA_002778355.1. Lineage (NCBI taxonomy): Eukaryota > Metazoa > Arthropoda > Insecta > Phasmatodea > Phasmatidae > Clitarchus > Clitarchus hookeri. The sequence goes on along the minus strand of NQII01001190.1, from coordinate 444,073 downwards.
AAAGAGCCTTTGATAAAATCTGGCTCTCAGGACTAATATGTAAATTAATAAACAAGAACTTTCCAGCAAATTATGTAAATTTAATAGCACACTATTTAAATAGTAGACGTTTTTACGTAACATTAGATGCAGCAGACTCTAACACTAAAATAGCAACAGCAGGAGTACCGCAGGGGTCGGCACTTCCCCCTTGTCTATACAGTATTTACGCAGCCGACTTCCCAATAACAGACGCACGCACTAATGCTAATATCCAAATGTACGAAGACGACACAGTAATAATAAAGCAACACTACAGCATTAAATATGCATTAATAGCCATACAAAGACAATTAACCATCCTGGAACAATGGTACACGAAATGGCGAATCAAAGTAAACCCAGGAAAATAAGAGACAACAATAATTACTAAAAAAATTACCGAAACATAACAAAGAATCAATACTATTCAATCAAAAAACCCCGTACGGTAAAGAGGCAGAATACTAGGTATAACGATAAGTCACAAGTTAACTTGGCAACCACACATATAAAATTTAAGATAAGCAGCATTGGGAAAACCAAACAAATTATATCCAGTTTTAAACGCAACTAACTTTCCACGTAAGAAAAAACTTCTAATCTATAATAAAATAATAATCCCAGCTATTTTATATGGATGTGAGGTATAAGGACATGCCACAGATTTAAGAATTAAAGACTTGCAAACCATACAAAATAATTACTTGAGAATAATAGCTAACCAAGATAGATTCATTACTGTTAGATCTATCCATGAACTGTTATAAATAAAATACATTAAAGAAATAATTACAACCAAAAATTAAAGTTTGTATAATAATGTGGTAAATGATGACAATTCTAATATCAAATTCCTTGGTAATTATGATCCCGCAGGAGTAAGAAAATTCAGAAAACCTAAACTACACTGAACACGACACTAGTGAGAAGGGGCGTGCGCGCTGATTGGCCAGCCAATCAGAGCGCGAGGCGCTCCCAATAAAAGTGGTCGCGCGGCCAAAAATCCGCATTCAAGGAGCAGCCAGAGAGAAGTTAGTAGCTGCAGCACGCGCCTACAAGAACCTATAGATGTTCAAGGCAGCGGCACTGCCGAGTAGTTGTTATTATAGCTGCTCGTGCAAGTGGAAGGCAAACTAGTGCCGCTAGTTCTTGTTAGAACTACTGCATGGCCCAGGATCAGCAGTCCGGCGCACGCGTCGAGCCTCGCGTGCAGCAGTATAGCGCGCATACCGACTGCACCCAAGCTGTGCACGACTCACCACACACACCACAATACATTACACAGTAAAAGCACACACGCACAAACAAGACACAGAGGCGCACTATTTCAGGAGTCAGGTTCTCGGGCCAGGAGACCTGCCCCAACTCCACTCGAGAACCAGGCCTAGGGCCACTATATCTCTGAGATTACATAGAAAATACCATACGTATCGGGCAATATTAGTAGCAAAAAATAAAAATAAAATAAATCAATAAAAATAATACAAATTATATATAATAAAGAAACTATACAAAGATTTAAAAAAATAATTTAAAAAAAAACAAAACACATTTCTATATCTATGTATATATATATATATATATATAAATATATATATATATATATAGTACCTAAAATGACGCACCGACTTGATAGTCTGTTTCAGGTCGGGCAGAAGAAAACAGTACAGTTTGGAAAAAAGTACAAGGGGGAACCCTACTTTAACTAGCATCCGAATAGATTCTGGTACCAAGGGCCCCTCAGCACACTTACAAGACTAATAATAAAACTGCTCAAACTTACAAAAATTTCCAAGCAATCTACTGAAAAGAATTAAATTTAGAATATATTACTTTCGACTTTCTTTTAAAGCAACCCACCTAACCCCCCCCCCCCNGCCATAAGCAAATGTGTATATTTATCTATTGGTTTTATTAAGTTATTAATTCAATATATAAAAATTTTAATGACTAAGCGCCCTCAGCGCATATATAAAAACATAAACATATTTCCAATATCTCTGCACGACCACACGATGAAACATACTCCGCGGGCTGCCCCGGGAGACTGGGGACTCACGTTCACATTATAAGCGAGATTAATTAGCACACCTGCACGCAACAGAGAGACATCACAACACGGACAATGACTCCAGTCGGGAGGCTGGATGGGAGCTTCACTCCGCCGCAGAACCCAAAAACACGTAATTTCAATTTAAAATACGCAAGACCAATAAACAGCCTTAATACGGGTCCGGTGCCCAACAAAATACAGTTACACAGCGCCCCGCCGCCGACCCAATGATTTGAGTATGTGTCGGGGTGCATTTGTTTTACAAACACCCTGTGAGTTATGGGAGTCTAGGCTCCCGGTCTCACGACACCAAGGCCATTCGGTGGCGTATGAGGGTTCGGCGTCCGAACTGCCCTCAATAAGTCAGGCACTGTTCTGTAATGGTGGCAGCTGCAACGACTGACGAAACGCTGGAGAAGAAATCCTCGACGCGGCTCAAACCCAGAAGCCTAGAAATAGACAACGGCCGCGAAAGCCTTCGAACTATTTTAATTTAAAATATTGTTTAAACATCGCAAGTAAATATTCAGTTTAGTCGACTGCACCCTCTTCTGGACAACTAATTATTCTTTCAACAATTCCAGTAAATATTTACGTAATCTTTTGCTTGTTTAAACCAAATTTGCTTATAGTAAACAAACATTTTTCTTCGAGTACTTATAATTTTCAAGCAGTGGTCGTTATATTTGCCATAATGGACGTCCGTCCCTTGGAAAAGCTGCTATGTCACACCGATAACTCCAATGTCTGTAGATTTATATTTTTTACTATTAGTTAAAAATAAAAAAGGTATTTTATTTAGAATAATATACAAAAATAGCTGTATGCAGTATTTATAAAGGAGACAAATAGAAAGCCATCTAGAAACATCTCAGAAACTGGAGCAACACTCGACTGACGGCCTCTGTTGTCAACGGTCTTCAAGTAATATAACCATAAGTCTATCAATTCAAATGACCTTAGTTACCACACCATACAATGGATTATAGATACAAATTCACTTTAACAATTACTGCTCAACGTAAAACGGTATGTTGAACTATTACCCAAGTTGAAACATTAGAAACACGAACAACCTAATCTAATTAACATACTCTGTAACATTTGACATATAATTATATAACAATTTCACTACTAAACACCGCATTAAACATTTCCGCATAGTAACTTTTAAAAAATAGAATTATTTATGATAATACAATTTCGTTGTCTATTTGCAACAGCTCACACATGCATGTGTGTATGTATTTTTTTTTTATAAAATATAAAATACATCTTAGCTGTATGACAAAACGTAGCAGAATTGCTTCCTCCGGTTATTACAGTGGTAATATGAGAACTTAAACACAAGCAATTGGTGAGGTCATTTTATGCTTTCCCACATTCAAACTATTGAAATTGTTTAAATTTACGTCAGATGCATGGTTACAAACGAGTAACCCTGCGTGAAGTAATAACAAGTGGGTGGATATTTTTTACAAATGTTCAATGTGCACTTTATTTTAAGAACTGACTTAAAATGTCATGGTATTTGTTTCATTTAGCATGTTACATTATTATCGCTTTTGCGTTTCTGGCAAATGGCATATGTACCAGCGTAGTGGTTAATTTATCGATGTTTTACTAAAACGTTGCTGGGAAAGTGTAAGTAAAGATCTTTGTGTGGTTATTAACATCGAGGTCTTGAGAACTGACGGTGGAAGTTTTAGAAAATGTATTCAAGATATAAGTTTATATCATATTGTTAGGTTGCTATATTGGTGATGGCGAGACGGTAACAAACGAAACATGTGTTTATGTAATTATCAGGGACCATGCATGTGTTTGTTGACTATTCTTTATAACAAGCAGCTAAGAAACATAATTGTATATGAAATGGTAAGGAAACATTTGACAGAATAGTTGCTAACTTGAGTACTCATTTTAAATGTAAGTTTTGTTAATTAGTTACCCGATGCCGTATCAGCATTACAGATTACACACTGCTAGTATTTATTTTGTTTCCACATTAACACNATGTTCAATGTGCACTTTATTTTAAGAACTGACTTAAAATGTCATGGTATTTGTTTCATTTAGCATGTTACATTATCATCGCTTTTGCGTTTCTGGCAAATAGCATATGTACCAGCGTAGTGGTTAATTTATCGATGTTTTACTAAAACGTTGCTGGGAAAGTGTAAGTAAAGATCTTTGTGTGGTTATTAACATCGAGGTCTTGAGAACTGACGGTGGAAGTTTTAGAAAATGTATTCAAGATATAAGTTTATATCATATTGTTAGGTTGCTATATTGGTGATGGCGAGACGGTAACAAACGAAACATGTGTTTATGTAATTATCAGGGACCATGCATGTGTTTGTTGACTATTCTTTATAACAAGCAGCTAAGAAACATAATTGTATATGAAATGATAAGGAAACATTTGACAGAATAGTTGCTAACTTGAGTACTCATTTTAAATGTAAGTTTTGATAATTAGTTACCCGATGCCGTATCAGCATTACAGATTACACACTGCTAGTATTTATTTTGTTTCCACATTAACACNATAATTAGTTACCCGATGCCGTATCAGCATTACAGATTACACACTGCTAGTATTTATTTTGTTTCCACATTAACACTGCGATAAGCATCATGACTGCATCGATAAATCCGTGAAATTGGATTATGTAAAATTTTTTAACATTAGTGTGTTAAATTATGCCCAGTCTTCCACTGATGCGTATCAGTTATAAAGTAATAATTCCAATTAACACTGTTACAAACATTTCATTTTCAAAATGTAGGAAAGTAAAAAATTCGCGTTATCTGGCGTCACGCTAAAAATTAATACCATATATATTGGAGTCGGTATCGTTTTTCCATTGTTTAATGCCTATGTGTGTCAAGTCATANGCTAAAAATTAATACCATATATATTGGAGTCGGTATCGTTTTTCCATTGTTTAATGCCTATGTGTGTCAAGTCATATGATAAGCGTATAATATTTTAATGGACATAAAAATTTTGTCTTGAACAATTATTTTTGCACTCTTTTTTGAAGACAGTGCACAAAATTACGCATATACAATATATGAAAAATGTTGATTACATGTTCATCTGCATATATGTTTTATGTAGGGACACCAGATTTTCGCAAAATAGNAATATATGAAAAATGTTGATTACATGTTCATCTGCATATATGTTTTATGTAGGGACACCAGATTTTCGCAAAATAGTTTCGCGCATGCTATAATTCAATTCCCTACGGGCACATCAGTAGTTTTCTTCTGCTCATCGGCCGTGTGATTTTGTCAGGAGACATTTTCTTACTTGCATGGCCAGTCACCCCAATACTCTACATTTGCGATTAGCAGGAAGGCACCAAAGACGCATAACACGTAAATGGTCCAATCACAAAAATGGATCTGAGCTAAATTGTTATGAAATACAACTGGTCATAAAGTATTTTCAATAAACGAAATAGCTGGTATGAAATACGGAAGTATGGCGGAACGGTAGTTAGTGTGCCGGGTTGTAGGAGTAATAACATGGCTCGCAGTTTCTCCGGGCATGCGGCAAGGCTCAGTCAGGGGTAAATTCCTCTTCTTGGGCTTGTATTCTCCGAGCAGCGCACCCCGCCTTGCACGAATACTAATATTTACCTTCTGTTCCCCCGGAGCAAGCCACCGCCGAGTGGCGACACACCGGGATAAAGAAAAAGAGGAAGGTTTGCAGTTCCGTAAGAAAATACTGGCGGTATCTCATTTTTCATTTGGCCGAACTTTGTAATCCTCATCTGAGGGCTGCGCTGTAATAACTCGAGGGAGCTGGCGCCGCTCGAGGCCGGGAGTTCCTCGTCCGGGCGCACGATACACAGAAACAATGATACTCCAATTAAAACTGGTGTTTGTTTAGCGAGCTGCGGCTGTAAGACGGCGCTGCGGAGAAGAGCGCCATCGTTCTTGCCGTTGTTTTCACAAAGCGCCGGGTAATTACGAGCATTGCCCCCTCGGCGGGGCCTCCTCCTGCAGCCGCCTCGAGAAGGTGTCAACCGGGAAATAAAGGCAATTTCTCCGATATCGATCTGGGGGTGGGAGGCCCGATACCTGCTCGCATTTGCTTATACGGCGCACCCGCTGAATTTATCGCGGCCGCCCGCCGATATGGGCTTGTCTTTTTTATTAGAAGGAGTGCTGTCGAAAGGCGAGGGACGGGCCACCCTCTTGACAAACGAGCCTCGCAGCGACACTGCACCCCCACCCCTATCCTGCGAGACGACGGAGGCCGATTCAAATCTGGGCGGCCGCCCCCATTGCCGCGTCTTGCGCACACTTTTTGCCGGCCTAAACAATTTGCTTGGCGAGGCGGGTGGGCGGTGGCAGGGTCCGAGTGCCATTAGGAGCGGCGGCCAGTGGCCATTTGGCCGGCTCGCAGCCACGTCAGCAGGGCCGCTCCCCAGCGCCACGCCCCTCGCACCCCCGCTAATCAAGCGTCTTGCCGACACCAGCCCCCTGCCACAGCTCACCCTCATTTGCTAGCATTCTTGCCCGGCGCGGCGGCTGCACTCGTTGTGCCTTGCATTACACCGCGCCCTCCTCTTACCGTTACTCCTTCCTCACCCCCGCTATGTTATCATGACTGCTGACTGGCCTTTCACTCGCCGGCTATTCATCTTCTGCTTATATCTATTTATAACTTATTGTTATGATTTTATATTAAAATTTAAACATTGCTGTATACAGACATACTTCAGAAAATTTATGGAGCTGTTGTTATACCTTCATTGGCTGCTGGTGCCGTGTCCGTCTTTGACCAAGTCACTCTGGACTAAGTTACTCCGACACTGAACATTCGTGATTCGTGCGCAAACGGTTAACTAGGGCCAGAACATTTTTTAGCCAACCAAAGAAGCTGGACGACCCTACATTGCTTTGGACTGTATGTTGTCTCGAAATCTTTTTGCGAAATATCACTGCCCCTAGCGATGGGGAAACAAATATATATCCAAGATGGAAGGCCTTGTCACATTATTCAATTGTTCGCGTTTCCGAAATCACAAAACTTGAAAATGGTGAACAAAATTGCTAAAACCGAAACAATGTTACGAAGAAAATTGGTTTATATAGAATATCTCAGATCACGAATGTTTTTTGAAGTGATTATTGTACAATAATATAAAGAAATCAGAGACATTAAATGTCATTGCGAGGGAAATAAATCTAATAAATAAATTTTATATATATAGCAAAGAAGTGAAAAAAATATTACAAAGTTTGTTAATTTTCTTCCTTTATTGGACTGCTTGGAAACACAACAGCAGTTTCTCCCTTGAATATAATTTTCTATTAAAATTTAAATCAACCAGTGTGACACATTTTCAGAAATGTTTAGGGTTATTTTACTAAATGTATTGTATGGAAAATTGGATGGTAGTATTCCATCTTAAAATTTTACAGTCAAATTTATTTCAGGGTGAAAATTTGACAGTATGAAAGTAAATTATAGGTTTTTATATCCCTCGCGTGTTGATTTATCCGATTTTCATTTCCCTCTCCCGGCATATATTTATTGTCACAATGTTACTTTTGACAGAGAACACCTCTTAAAATGACCAAAACAGTATGAGTAAAAGTGCGACGTGGATAGTGGCACTCGCCGTGGTATGGCATGGTTGGGGGTAAGAAAGAAACATCCTGTATTTGTTTCAAATGATTAGTAGAAAGTACTTCCTTTGTGGAAGGGTGATGCTTTTCTGAGTTTTGAGGCTCGATTCTGGACAATGTTTTCACGAGGTAGCCACGGGGTTTAATAAAATCTACAGGATCCACTAAGTATAGTTAAAATAAACAAAGCAGTGCTTCCAGTAAACCGATATGAAGATCGGTTCTACGGTGTGATGGAGACGCCCCTCCAGGCTTCGGTTGGGAGACATTGTTACTTCATTCAGCCACAAGACTGAACAAGGATGGAATTTTTAGGTATAAATAGGGACACCGATTTTCCAAAAAANGTTACTTCATTCAGCCACAAGACTGAACAAGGATGGAATTTTTAGGTATAAATAGGGACACCGATTTTCCAAAAAAATATTTCATGACAAATTGAATTTCATAACATTTTACTCAGCTGCACTTTCGTGATTGGATGGTTTACGAGTTAAGTGTTCAGTGTGTCTTCCCACGAATCACAGACGTACATTATCATAGTAAACTAGTTCTGAATGGCCAGACGAGTAAGTAAATGTCTTCTCACAATGGCACATGGCCAATAAGAATTACATATCTTCTGATATGTCTNTTGGCCAGACGAGTAAGTAAATGTCTTCTCACAATGGCACATGGCCAATAAGAATTACATATCTTCTGATATGTCTGTGGAGAAATGAAATGTATCGTGAGTGGAACGCTTTTCGTGAAAGTCGGGTTTCCTTAGGTATAACTGGTTTTTTTCCTGTAAATAAACACATTCGTTAACGAATCANTGAAAGTCGGGTTTCCTTAGGTATAACTGGTTTTTTTCCTGTAAATAAACACATTCGTTAACGAATCAGTCAAGTGGACTCTTGGTGTCCACCGACAAAAGTGTTGCACAAGCACGAGTGTTTGAACACTAGTTTGTCAATAATGATTTAAAGACAGCCGGTTTTCTCCTAAATTTATTTTCTTGTTGTGTTTAGAAACTCTTAAACTGAGCTCCACTTTCGCCGTCGGATGTCTTTAACTGCTGGCCATCCTTCCATCGCAATAACAGACGTTTAGTATCATAGTAATCTAACTCCGACTGGACCAGTCAGACGCCATACAGTTTTCTGACACCCGCGCCGCCTATAACCAAAAGTCTACTGAAGGTGGAAAGTAGGTTACTGACATCTAGTCCCCGTGGAACTATCTTCGCGAAAATTAGGCGTGTCATTTAACAACACATACGTGTCCATGTGCACTCAGGTAACTCACATTTGTTCGTCGTCTGCTGATGTAGCAAGAACAGCTTCTCTTCTTTAGGATTTGTTTCTTCTCTGTCTTCCCGTCTGCCACAAATTTGGTGAATTCATTCGTCAACGGTGCCACGGGGTGTAGTGGTCAGACTACTCTCCTCCCGCCGAGGGGGGCCGGGTTCGATCACAAGCTGGGTTAGTCCCGGATTTCCTCTCGTTGTAATCATGCCAGACGATGCCGCTGGTCGGTGGGTTTCCTCGGGGATCTCCTGTTTCCCCCGCCCTTGCATTCCGGCGCTGCTCCATACCTCACTTCACCCTAATAGACTATGAATACCTCGATGTTAAGAGTCGACCAAATCTCTCCACCCCACTCCACTCCTCCGGCAACTACCTGGACTGCACAATTCTTTGTGTACTTGAGCCTCGGTTAGTTGTTAGTTTAACACTAGACTAGGTAACACGCTAGTTGGTCTTCTTTCTCGTGCATGTTGTTTGGAGGCTCAGATTCGTCGTAGAGCTATAATAATGGAGCTCATATCCACTTTTGTAATTGAATGAATTATATGCTATGTGTAGGGACAGGAAAATTTCGCGTTTTAAATTACTTGTTAGCTAGAATGTATTGTCCTATGTATTCATTTTCGAGCCTCGGCTTTCTCTGCGTTGACTGCTGCCCCAGTGTGCAGTCACTTTTACCTCACACCATGTGGCATGGGACTCAGTGCTTGTCTCTTTGCAGGATAGTTATTGGCCCACATTTAACCTGGGTGTGTCTAACAAACTGCGGCCCAGCAGCAGGAATAGCAGAAGTGTAAATGTGCTTGAAGTCTAGCTTGTCCTAAAATGAATTCGCGAAATTTCCCAGTCCCTAGTTATGTGTAAGGGCACCTATCTTGCGGGAAAAGATTTCAGGACAAGTTGTGTTCCAAAATAGTTTAGTTCAAACCCACTTCCGTAATTGGATCATTTGAAATATTGCACGTCTTCTCTGTCTGCCCGCGAATCACGGACGGTCAGTGATCGGAGAAAGTTGACTGACTCACGTAACCAGCTCTCTTCGCACAAAGACAAGTGGCGAGCAGCCGAAGGAAGACTGCAACTGTAGTAATAGTGAAGTCTAGCGTACGTGTAATTCTTCCCGCTAGAGACAGGTAGCCCTGTATGCGTGTTGGTTGTGGTGCCTGCGAGGTTCAAGGCTGCAGCACGGGCAGGCGCTGTCCGAAGTCTTGCGCCAAGATGCCTGGCGGCGGTGTCCTCCCCTGCCGCTATGTAAAAGAGCACCCCCGCTGCTGCCATTTATTTAATATTGTCGGCGGGCGAGCGGGGGCAGGGCGGCGGCCGGCCGTGTGATTTGTTTGGGCCAACTTGAGAAAGTAACAAATGAGGGTTGTCCACCCCCTGAGAGCTGCAACCGTCCCAGCTGCTGCCGTATCGACGCGACGCGGGCGAGTCCCCGGCAGGGGGGAGGGGAGGGGCAGTAAATCAGCCGACCCTTATTGCCATTTCCACACACAGAGATGGATACAGTTGACGGCTTTCAGAAATGGTCTCTATCCCCGCCCCCACCCTGGCGTCCGCCTTTTATTCAATGCCGCGCGTCGTAAAATGGACTTTCATGTGTGAAATTCAGCAGTCATAGGCATTTGGCGTGGGAATGGCCGGCAGTAAATTCCAGCCGCGACCACACGCTACCTGCCCGCCGGTCTTGGGAGTAAAATGAGAAATTTGTCAGGGCAGGGTTTCTCTCCCNTTTTACTTTGCGCGGACGTCGTCTGCTGAGTTATGTGCGCGAGTTAAGGCCCGGCGATATGTCAGCGAGTGAACACGACCTCTTCCGGTTCCGCCACTCGCTGTCTTCATCGCGTGCTCCGAGGCACGCTATTGGCTGCCAACACCATCTTACAACGGAAGTTCTTCACACTGACGTCAAGAGCTTCCGCCCTTATTGACTGATTTTACCAACGAAATATCTGTAATGTGCGCTTATTAAAATAATGCTAGTTTCACACGCCATCTATACAAGATATTAATAATATTCTTAAAATGTCGATTACAAATTTATGTGGATATAAAAAAAGTGTCTGCTCTTCGTGCGTTAAATTAAATCAATTTTGGAATCTTAAAAAAGTAGTAAATGCATATTTTCGACAACANGTGTCTGCTCTTCGTGCGTTAAATTAAATCAATTTTGGAATCTTAAAAAAGTAGTAAATGCATATTTTCGACAACAGAATGGATGTAAATGATACCATGTAGGCCTAGGTTATATGACGCGAGGAATGTATGTATTCAATAGTCGTGGTGTTATCCATGGAGGTAAGTTGTTACTTCTCACCTCCATGGGATTATTGCTATACAAACAACGTCAAGCTACGCTATTCTGGCAGAGCGCTCTCTGGCTACTTTACCAACTAAATCAGGGAATATGAGTGACCACTCGCGAACATTAGATAGGTGAGTGTCAAGAGCTGTCTTTCTATGACCGTGGCCAAACGTATAGTTCATTTCATATTAGAAGGCCACATTCTGACAGTCAGTGAGTGGCACTTGACATATTCAAAACAAACAAAATCCTGTATCAGCTGATGCATGAACGAACAGAAATTAATATTACGTTGGCTATTCTGAGAGAAGTGCCGACGCACATCAGTCAACAGAAAATACGCGGATAAGAAAGAGTTCGTAAATTAATTAAAACAATTTCTTTTACATGGTCATAAAACCGCAGTTTTTAGTTTTAGAAACGAAACTTCGTAATAAAATAGTAATNGAAACAATTTCTTTTACATGGTCATAAAACCGCAGTTTTTAGTTTTAGAAACGAAACTTCGTAATAAAATAGTAATGTATAGGTTTTCAAAATGAGATGCACAATAAAACTATCCGTATCCAAGTGAAACGGAATTTCAAATCCTTTTTTCACGTTTCCTGACTATCCAACCATGTGCTGCCATCTTGTGAGGTACAGACACGCCATCTGTTACAACACGCCCTTCCACGCTATCTGTTATACATATCCCAAACTACACCCAGAAACAGATTATAGTTATGTTGTTTAAAATAACATATTTACGCGCATATACAAATGGTTTTATTTTCCTGCGAGCTCTGTATAATTTTTAAAGTAACATATATTTCGTGTACAGTGTTTACGAACGACCCTACACACATCCACCAAGCTCCATTTACGAATTCAGCGCCACCCAAGCAGTTCACCAATTGCCACACGTAGCAGCACCTCCTCGACGCGCTGACTCGCCACATCAAAGCCTATACTTGACACGCCAGTTGATGGCGAATGGATACATAAACGAAAAGGCACGGCGATTGTCAACTGTCAAGAATGTGGCCTTCTTATATGGTACACAGTTATAACTCGGGGTCAAATCGACGTGCGGCACGTAGCGTGTCAGCAGCCGCACTCGCAATCAGCGGGAACAGAGTTCCATTCCCAGTCCGGTCTTCCTCATGGCCGTTTTCTGGGCTCACGTCACGTGAAATAACTTGAAGAGAAGTTAAACTTCAACCACATATGCACTCGAGTTTCTGATTCTGCTGGATAAAAGCTAGTTAGCCACGGCCCCGGACAATTTTCAATCAAAAAATAACACACGAGGATCGAATCCTGCAACAGCGAATGAATAGGGACACCCGATTTTCTGGAAAATATTTTACGACCAGTTATATTTCATAACCGTTTAACTCAAATCCACTTTCGTTGTTTACGCACTGTGTGTCTAGCGTTTCTACACTCAAATCACCGATTTACAGTTTCAGAGGAACTTAATTCTTGTTGGTCACTAGAGTACGAAAATGTCTTCTCACAAATACATGAAAATGTAGTATAATTTCCTTTGCACTTAAATTTTACAGAATATTTCTTGAAGTTCATAGTGACATTGAAGGGAATGTTTTGTAGTTTTTAGAACGTATTCATCAGAATAAATTTTCTTTCAAATCATAAAACTTTTTAAACCCTTGAGAATGTATTTCGAAGTGATAACACATGGACACAAAAATGCTTCGCTCTTCTGTAGATTCATTCTCTCGTCAGTGAACATTTTAAGAGATTTACAAAACTGCCATTAACATACTAATTTCGAAATGGTTTCTGCAGTTAAATAATGGCAATAATTACAATCTCTAATAAATACTTTAAGGTTTTCTTCGTGTATAAAAAGGGCCACCCGTTTTTGGCGAATGCTAAGAAATTTTGTATAACGCGAAGAGTAAAATATTTGTGATTCACCGCTCACATACGGACTTCCTCTGACTGACTGAAGTGTAAATAAAGTATTTATAGGAGTGCGACTTGCGTAACTTGACCGGTTTAGCTAGTAATATTTTATTGTTGTAGGAATTAATAACTGTTACAGTTGCCTGACTACGTTTTGATGTTTGAAATAATAGCTCTAAGGGACGTGTATCCTTACTGCCGCAGAAACAATCATTTTCTTTTTACAGTGCCGGCATTGTTCTTTCCCGAAACTCGAAGCTATAAAATATATGGAGACGTTCCGTATTCCGTATTTACGGAGTTCAGCTACGTTTATCGCCATTAAGATTTACGTTTCTCTATATGAACTCTGCATTTCCGTAAAAATTTCAATGAATATACGAAAATTGTTGTTAGTGAATTTCTGAATTGTTAAATTAAACCGAAATTTTTTCAGGTGTCTGATTGAAATGGTTGGGAAGTCTGTAATTAGGGAAACTTCAATTTTTGCGGAACAAGCTTTACTCACGCTAGACTTCAATACCCTTAGTGTATATTAGTAGTTTTCTTTTGCATACCGGGCAGATGCCTTTGAGAGAAGGCATTTTCTGATTCGACTGGCTAAGCAGTATACGGCAACTACGATGCTCTACGTCTGTGATTCGCGGGCAGACAACTATAAAGCGAAACACGTAAATCATCCAACTACATAAGTGGGTATCGGTTAAAATAATCCGAATACATATGGTCTTACAATGCTGCTGAATATTTTCGGAAGTACTCGATGCTCTGTGTATCACTGACGCTAACCACAGATTGGATATGTAGTGGGCGTACCAATTCTCTGATTGCCTACTGCAGTCTGCGGAAGGTGCCCTTACCAGACACTGATTGGCAAACAGCGTTGATGGCCCGTGAGGTCATTTTGCTGGTGTTCGCTGCACTGTACAAGCGGCAGTCTCACCTCTATGCCCTCGAGTTGTGTATGTTGCAGCTGCCACGGTGAAGAAGTTAGGCCGCAGCTGAAGAAGTGTTAACGAGGGCGGGTTGCCACACGAGGTACTTTGAAAGGTGAGATGTGACTCGGCGAAGCACAATGTATGCAAAATGCGGCGGTATCAGCCTCGGTAACGAAGTTTGCGCACGGCGAATGCTGATGCCACGTCGTTATTAAATCATTCCTCTTGCTTCCGCTCCGCTGCCGCCACTATTTCTTCTCGCCGCACTCGTCTCTTTGAGTCAATATTTGCTCGCATTTCCGGGGCCCGACTTGGCGCGGAGCAAATATTGCTCTTGGCGCCGCACTGCCTGTCGTTAAAACAGAAACAATAACTCGCGGAGCCCTTGTTCGGCGTGGAAGCTACGCCCGCCTCGCTTCTTGCCGCCAGAGCAACGGCAGACATCCTACCTGCATTCCGTCTATTACATCGGATGCACCTACATTTCTCTGCTCCTTACAAGCTCAACGCGCAACATCTTCTAACACTTTGGTTGTTAGCATAATTACACAATACGTAGAGATGGCGGTTTATCGTGGGGAAAGTTTACTGTTTGCTAGGATTCAACGTACTCTACACATGTCCGACAGTTTTCTTTACTTATTGGCTGCCATACGTGTATGAAGCTGCTGCCCCATTTCACTGGGCCAATGAGGATTCTAATACTATAAGTGATATTTCGCGAAAATATTTCGAGACAAGATACAGTCCAAAGCACTGTAGGGTTGTCCAGCTTCATTGATTGGCTATAAAATCTTCTGGCCCGTGTTAACCGCTTGCGTACGAATCACGAAGGTTCAGTATCGGAGTTACAGAGTCCTGAGTGGCTTGGTCAAAGACGGACAGGGCACCAGCAGCCAATGGAGGTATAACAACAGCTGAGGTGTGTATATAGTATGAAGTCTACTGTGTGCTCCGATTTTTTACGGAAAAGTCACTTGCCCTAACTATAAGGCAGAACGTTCGTGATCGATCTGTAAACAACTTAGCAGATTCGAAACCTTGTTCATCCAATCATGAAATACTAAACTAATTAAAGTGTTATACAAGATATGTTGGATCAAAATTTTTTCGCGATTTTCCATCATCTCTTAAAAACACTTATTACTAGGGACTGGAAAATTTTGGTGAATTCTTTTTAGGATAAGCTATACTTCAAGCATGTGTTCATTTCTGCTATGCTTGCAGTAGGACCGGAGNTTTGGTGAATTCTTTTTAGGATAAGCTATACTTCAAGCATGTGTTCATTTCTGCTATGCTTGCAGTAGGACCGGAGTTTATTAGACACGCCCAGGTTAACTGTGAGCCAATAACTGACCTGCAAAGAGATTAGCACCGAACCCCGTGCCACCTGTTCTGAGGTAAACCTGGCCACACACTGAGGCAACAGCCAATTAACAGCAAGCTGAGGCTTGAAATACACCTGACCGTGCAGTCTAGCTTGCAAGTTACTTAAAACGTGAATTTTTTCCTGTTTCTATTTATTACTCGATTTGGTTTCACGTCATACGTTCACGATAATTTTTCTCGTTCTTTAATGGCCAAAGATACGTCCGGGGTATGGCCAAACAAGTATAGTACAGTCATGAAAGTAACGGACGATTAAACGTTCTTGGAGTATAAACAACTTGCAAAATGCTGTGACCACCACTCACGCCCCGTTTGCACCGCAGCGAACACGAGCAAACACAAGCGAACACGAGCGAACACGAGTGAATGAGTGTTCGCCAATCGTACGCACATGTTTTCTAATCGGTTGAGTAGTTTGCGAGATATAAAGCAACAGGTTAGTTTTTGCTTTTAGTGCTATTTTACAAAACAGCCTNTAATCGGTTGAGTAGTTTGCGAGATATAAAGCAACAGGTTAGTTTTTGCTTTTAGTGCTATTTTACAAAACAGCCTGCCAACACAATATATATTTCTAAATCCAATGCTCACTTGATGCGCTGTCAAAGAACAAAAATTTGCTTTGAATCGGTTAAATAGTTTCCGAGATATGACATGAAACCCTAAATTTTAAAATGTCCACCATTTTGACCACATACACTGGGCGTGGACGAAAAATTATAAACGTAGGGTATCCTTACGAAGAAGAATGTGTGTACTGCGTTTGGTGAAATTCGGTTCACGCGTTCAAATATATTTAGTGATAAAATGCGCAGACACACGCCTACAAACATAAGACAAGAAAATAATCTCATTAGACTTTCTTTTCTTTGGTTAGTAGAATAAAAATTAAACACACGCTGGAAAAAAATATTTTGTGGTTACCACAAAATGTTTTCTGAGTATTCATTATGCCAAATCAATTTTTTGGTCACCACTAAATTNAAAATATTTTGTGGTTACCACAAAATGTTTTCTGAGTATTCATTATGCCAAATCAATTTTTTGGTCACCACTAAATTATTTACTTGTCATCACTAAACTTTTGTGGCCAGTATAAAATTATTATGTAGTACCTACAAAATAATTAAGCAAGGTGACCTCTCTACAAAATATTTTTATCCGTGCAGCTACAGCAAAACTACAACATTATTATGTTATTCGTGATAAAGTAAAATAAATAAAATTTAGTTCCATTTGCCGGCTCCTATACAAGTTGAATGACCTCAGTGTTCCGCGGAACACAGTTTGAGAATTGCTGAGTTAATTGTTGGTCTACCTCGAGGTATGTTCCACGTTTGAGACCGAGAAGTGCGCGAGCGATAAGGGCGACACTGTTAAACGCATGAAGTGCACCATCGCCACTACACACAAGATTCTTTGACGGCATGCAGTGTTCGCGTGCTGCGTCTACCTATGGGGCTTTGAGCAGTTATCCAAAGTTCACTGCCGGGCCCAATGCTAGTTTCGAAGGAATTCACCCTCAATATTTTAAGCTATAAAAGTTAGGTACACTGTAACCAAAATTTGTAATTTTTACCGAGAAATTGTTTCTAATTTTAGAAAAGTTGGTTACACTAGAAAAAGTTTCTTTTAAAATTACTCGTGTGTAAAAATGCAACAGTGGTGTTTGAAATAGACCTCTATAAATGTTATACTATACTGTCTCGTATCCACGAGCTGAAGCGTATTGGTGGACACTGGACATAGTATAACCGTATATAGCTGCTTGGGTGATGTCAAGTGAAGTTGTGTGCAAAAATAAATATATTACAAGTTTTAATCATGGAAAACACATAAAACGACTCAAGTAATCATAATAAAATGACGACAGTTTTAAAAACACGTGTCCGTGTTACTCGTAAATCTTAATATTAATGTTTCATATTTACATATAATTATTTNCGACAGTTTTAAAAACACGTGTCCGTGTTACTCGTAAATCTTAATATTAATGTTTCATATTTACATATAATTATTTAAAATGAAATTAATGCGTTGTTCTTAATTGAACTATTTGTACTTATTTACATATTTGATACAAAAATAATTACTAATTTCGTAAGTTAAGTTGGTTCATTCAGGGTTAGCCAGGTTAATAACACAAAGTCCGTGGGATCTAGTTCTCGTGTTGGCAAAGTATGACTCTTATTTGTGAATGATATTTTAAATTTATTTTTCCCTTATTCTCGATTATTAATACATCTAATTTGTTTTCCAGACGACAAAAAAATTATTTTTTGTCCATTTCTCAATAATGTAAGTTATCATACAAGCCGATAATTTGTAATATTGTAAACTTATATTTTGCATATTTTTACATGAAAACAGTTTGTATTTCTACAAATGATTTCCTTGGCAAGTAGGTTTCCAAGGATGTTTCTCGCAAGAGCACAAACATGTATTACGATGTAACGTAGTTGTTTGCCGTGTTAAAGAGCTCCAGAATATTGTCAGCAATCAGCGTGATTTTAACGTTGTATTCTGCACCAGTTTGAAGTGTTACTTCTCTTCGTATGCAAACAGTTTGTGCACACGTGGATGAGTTTGATTTAAAATGGCTGTGAAAGGCAGGTAGACGAGCGCCTTAATGAGCTGACGTGTGAGAAAGGGGCTGGGCGATGGACGTGCGGGCTCGTGAGCAGTGTTAAGGCTGTGCGGAGTGTGCAAGACGTGTTCGCAAGGGAGAGACCCGACAGTCCATCACGGCGCAGCGATGGCCCGTCCATGGCAAGTAGCCTCCTCGGAGACAAACAGGTCCCCTGGCAGGGCTTAGCGCGCTCTCCCTCGCCATAAACATGGCGAGCACGCGCGCAGATTAGCCATTTATATTTGCCATTAAATGGCTCCGGCGCGGACCCTCTTCATGATTGCCGTCAGTCCATGACATTTGTTAGGGCGCGGCCTTGAATGCCAGCCATGCGGCGCCAGTCTAAACAGCCGTGGAAAAAGTGGCGGAGGGTGACGAGGCACCACAAGCGGTGCAAATCTAAAGGACTTCGGCGCACCAGACTCTCTTTTCAATGGCCGCCAGCCGTCCCGACTTCGCTAAAGGTTAATTACTCGAATTGAGTCCGCCCCTCGGCTTCCAACGGAGGCGCCACCCGCTCGAATTACAAGCGAAAAAAAATGCCGCGGGTGTTGGGAAGGGGGTGGAAAAATGTATAGAAACGTCGGCGTGGCGGGCGTAGTTTGCGCGAACTCGTGGTGCTTCGTCGTCGCTGGCGGGGCAGTGTTAACTCTTCCTTCTCTGCGCGACGTGAGCTGATTGCTATTCATCTCTCGTGCTGCACGCTGGCTGGAGACTCTCTTGTCGCTGCTACTTCTGCAGTCAGCTTCCCACGCCACTGTTTCTGTGACCGTCACTTTCGCTAACTCAGCTTTGCTTGCACATTTCACTGTTTCGCGCACTAATCAATAGCGACCGTGCGCGATTTCATTTTACGACAAGCTCGACTTCAAACACGCGTAACTTTCCGGTATTTCTGTAATTTGATCACAGTTTAATAGACACGCCCAGGTGAACTATGAGCCAATAGCATACCTCGAAGGAAACAAGCATAAAATCATGTACCACCTGGTCTGAGATAAAATTCAGTGAGTGAGGTTTGTATGACTCTTAACATCGAGATCTTGAGAGCCGTTGAAGGTGAAGCGATGTGAGTATGGATAAGCACCGGAATGAAGGGGCGGAGAAAAAGGGAGATCCCCGACAAAACCCGTCAACCAGCAGCATCGTCCGGCACGATTTCCACTTGNTGAAGGGGCGGAGAAAAAGGGAGATCCCCGACAAAACCCGTCAACCAGCAGCATCGTCCGGCACGATTTCCACTTGCGAATATCCGGGAGCGACCCCGCCGGGACTCGAACCTGGTTCGCCTAGGAGTGAGGCGAGTAGTCTAACCACTACACCACCGCGGCCCCGAGATAAAAATTGAGTACACACTGGGGCAGCAGCCAATGAACAAAAAGCTGAGGCTGAATAATGCATAGCACAGAAGACTCAAGCCTGTTGGTCGTTTAAATCCCGAAATTTTCCCGTCCCCGCAAACAAATATAACGGNGCATAGCACAGAAGACTCAAGCCTGTTGGTCGTTTAAATCCCGAAATTTTCCCGTCCCCGCAAACAAATATAACGGTTTTGGTAGGGCCACTTGTTTTTCACGAAAAGATTTACGCGGTGGCTAGACTTCAATATGCTATGTGCACACTTGCAGTCTTCCTTTGGCCGCTTGTCTTTATGTGAATAGAGTCTGTTTGCGAGTGAGCCAATCAGAATAAAGTTTCGCTGATACTGACAGTCCGTGATTCGCGGGGAGACAGATAAGACGCGTAACTATTCAAATGATCTAATCACGAAAGAAGTTCTGACCTTAAGTCTTTTGGAACACAACTGACCTCAAATCTTTACGCAAAAAACAGGTGGGCCTAGTTTTAGGCCTCGCGACGGACATCATTGTTGGTCTGAACTGCACTATTACCGGTACATCGCTCTTTCCTATATCTGGACCAATGAAAATGTGTTTGCGGCTTGTGTGATTGGCAGCAGGTGTTTATCCGACTACGGAGTATAGTCTCAACCAGGAATAATATCATCCACTACGTGAGGATCTTAACTTATTGGTTATTGTTCTCTGCTGTGTACGGTCTACATAATGACATATACTCCTTTGCAACCTTCACACACATAGGACACTGTTACTGTGATAGTTAATATTGTCATTTCTCGGAACTTTACTACGCTACGGCAGTCGTATAGCCTTTCAATTCATAGGTATCTACTGTTTATCACAATCTAAGCGTATTCCCAATTTGGGTACCTCAGGAAGTATATGTTGCAAAAATTTAAGNGTGTCTACTGTTTATCACAATCTAAGCGTATTCCCAATTTGGGTACCTCAGGAAGTATATGTTGCAAAAATTTAAGCGCTTTCATCAACCTAGATTATTGTAATATATACTATGCATGTATACAATAAAAGTTAATGGTAATAATTACAAGTAATTTAATTATTGATTTTATGCTCATCCGTTTCAGCCACGAAAATTATAATTTTCATAATTGAAATATATTTACATAAAATGAATTATTACAATTGTTTAACAAAAATACCAATAATTTTTATATATAAGTAAGTTAACATTGTTTTGACCCTACTTGACAAAGGTTTTCTTGCAAAAATTTGCTTTTCGAATAATCCAAACTGGAAATACGCTAACATTTTTAATTAAAAATGTGCTGTTAATAAATAAATGTTTTCGGTATTTAAATAATCAAATTTTAAGAAAAATATTACAGTGGTATAAAATATATGCATTCATTTTTTTTTCATATGAATTATAAATTGTACTTTTCTGACAATTTTGGCAGCGTGCGTACTACTTAATAATGGGCTGTGCGTGTAGTTTAGTCGGATGCTGTACTCCATAAAAAATCTCTCTTATTCCGCCGTAAGAGATTCTAGTTAACAACTTTTTCGCCAATAGGCGTTTAACATTAAATCTCATTGCCTTGTAAACTATTTTCTTGCCAAGGTTTTGGGGAAGATGTCCATACAAAATGAGGGCACTACCATGGGCTGACCACTTTTTCCTTTACTGACCAATCTCTTCATGACAAACTTTGAGAAGAGGGCTATTCACTCTACCACCTACCAATTGAAATATTGGTTTAGATATTTAGATAACACATTCGTGGTGTAGAGTAATGGAGAAGAGAGACTACAACAATTCCTTGAACATCGGAGCAGCATCCGCACCAAAATACAGTTCACCATGGAAATGAAGATAGATAGCCAACTTCCATTTCGAGATGTTATGGTAAACAGGACACATAACCTCACCATGAGCCACACAGTTTACAGGAAGCCTACCCATACTGACAGACATCTACAAGCTAACTCTCACCACCCGCCATCAGAGAAGAGGATAGTCATTTCCACATTGGTCAACACAGCGAAAACCATATGTGAAGAACTACATATTTAGGCAGAAATGAAACATTTCACCACAGCCCTAGAAGCTAATGGTTACCCAAGACATGAGATACAGCAGAGCATCAAGAAGCATCCCAGAATAAAGGAAAAACAACACTTACAGCATATCGCTATACTGCCGCATGTAAAAAGAACCACTGACCTACCGGCACGCTTACTAAAGATGAAGGACATATGCACCATCATGAAACTTATTAACAAAGTTGATAGCATCCTGAGATCAGTTAAATACCAAACACCTAGCCGAAGAACAGACTGAAGTCTACGAGGTACCTTACTCATGCGGGAATGTGTACACAGACCAAACTGGCAGGAAAATAACAACCAGAAGAAAATAACACATCAGGGATTTCAAGTATGAAAACCAGCAGTCAGCTATTGCAGAACACTCCATGAAAAAAAAAACATAGTATTGATTCATAAAAGCACATCACAATAGCCAACATACGAACTTATAGACCAAGAACCATTAGAAAATGAATATAAATATTAAAACACCCGAATAACATCAACAGAGAAGATGGATACAAGTTAAACAAAATATGGGCACATCTGAAATCCTGTGATGCAAGAGCAGAGACCACAGACTCGCCATGATTGGCCGACCACCTCAGCCAATCAGGAAGAAGACAGACAACACATGGCCAGACAGTCCAGACAATCAGGGCAGATACCACATCCTAACAAGGATTGGCCAATCACCTTAGCAAATCAGGAGTTAGACAGCCTGTGATTGGCCGAAGGGCCCAGCCAATCAGGAATCAGCTATATCAGACTATATAAGGGCCTCTTCCCTACGACTGTCCTCAAATCACATTATCCCAATATCACCCATGAAATCATAATACCATGTTCATTCATTCCACCAAGCTCATAACAATTCCCAGGGCAGTGCAGAGGCCTTCAGCCTAAGCACATTGACCCGCAGAAATCCACGAGTTTTATTTATGTTAATAGAGCGGCCCCCCTTAACTTTAGCGAGTTAGCGACTGTCCTCAATTGGCATGTATTTTCCCCTGATGATGACAGCTGCAACGATGCCGAAACTTTCGAGAAAAAATCCTCGGCGAGGCTGAAACCCAGAAGCCTAGAAATTGACGACAACGACCGCGAAAGCATGCGAACTAGTTTAGCCTAAAAGTTTTTTCTGACCTAACAGGTATATGAATGTTAGATGTCCCGCCCAAAAAAATTGTTTGCCTTGAGCAAACTATGTATTTAGAATAAAAATATTATTCTTCTTAAACTCCCGATTAGACATTTAACATCCAAGATTTTTCCCTAAAAACATTTAACTCACTGTTTAGACGGTTTGTAAACTAAACAATGGGTATCCTGTACTTTTAAAATTCGCTCAAAAATTTTTCATTTAGGTAGCTGAAAAACTACTTATTGAAGTTGTGTTATTTATTGGCATAATTTTCCAAACAATCCTTCTGTTGAGGCAGTAATTTTCTGTGATGTAGTATATGACGATACCGCTGATCGATGGCTTTTCTCGGGATCTTCTGTTTTCCCTACCCTTGCATTCCGGTGCCGCTCCACACTCACCTCGTTTAACTCTAATTGGCTATCAAGACATCGATGTTAATAGCCACCCAAATCTCTTCACTCCACTCTGCGAGGTGCAATGATTCTACAGGCTGCAGCTACAAACTGACTGATTTTTATGATTTTGATTTTACTGATTTTAATAATTGTTTATAAGTTCCTAACCTAACGGCAGCAAAATTTGTATTTCGTTAATTTTTTGTGATTCTCATGAGTGGAAGTTGTTGCATCTTCACTGACTCGTAGGATAGACTCCACAAACATCTGTATAATCGAGTCTCAGCTATTTATTCACGAGCGGCTAGTACAGTCAGTAGCTTGTTTTATCTAAAGCCAGGTAGCAGGGCATTTCATTCTTGGTTCGTTTTGCAGGTTTGGTATTTACTCAGAGTCGTCCTGACAGTGCCTGATCAACTGTATTCAAGCTGCACAGTTATTTCAAATGCATGTGTTCAAACTGACTACTCACTGGAACCAGCAGCCGGCGTATTACAAATGCCTGCAGGTTGAGTACAGAGAAAATTACGTTAGCTCGTTAAATACTCATAATCCTGCCATCATCTCTCATTGACGACATTAAATATGACACTCGTAACACGGACACATCCGAATTATCCACATCGTTAGAGCATACGGCCACTCTATGACGAGTAAGCATCCAGACATAGGTTACACAACAATCATAACTCACCTCGCATAAACAAAGAAAAACATAGGTTCTGCCCACAATAAAAAGAAGACATGTTACCTGCTATCTGAGAAATTCTCTCCTGTTTCTAAATTCGAGTACAACGTAACTATTTTTTCAGAGTTCAAGAAAAATCATTGTAATGATAAATATTATTCACAGACAAATATTGAGGTATAAATCTAAGAAAGCGTATATTAATTTCAGGGGCTGTTTCAAACTCAGTTGGAATTCTGGAATACTAGGAAGCTTATAAATTATTTATTTGTTTGTGTCGAGGAAGGAGGAGTGTGACCGGTATATATATAGCATCACGACTCTTGAAACTAAAAAGAGGAAATAATAGCAAACCTTTTTTTTATTAAATTTAGCTTCAATTAGGTTTGTTTTATAATATATCACTAAATGTATCAAACATCTTTCGTATATAAGATAAATATTTCACTCTTATGCATGGATTTTTTATTTATTGTTTTGAGAATAAATTTAAGATGAGATGGTAATCTGAAAATATTGTTGCGTTACAAAATAAATCTTTGGAAACTAGTTGGCAATAATATTTTTGAAACACTGCAAGAAAATTAGAGCTCACAAGAAAAATGTTGGCTAATAAACACTAAACAATTGTTTGTAAAACGCGCAAAAATTTTTTACTGTGTATATCTATAGTACGTATTATACATCAGCAAATAACTGAAATTTATTTGTGTAAAAATGCCAAAGTTATGGAGATGCCAAAGTGATTGTTAATCCATATTTGCCAGTTGTATTTAATGAAATTTAACCACAAGTATAGTGATTTACTTAAATTTTATGTACCGAGAGTCACAGGAAATTTTTCTCTTTTAAAACTGATACTTCTATGTAAACGTTACTATTTGCAGCAAAAAAAATATTGGTAGCTGTTGTTACTTCTCTCACTCCTGTGTTGTTCTGGGAATAGCTTTCAGTGAAAATTAAGTCACTGGATACGGAGGGACGTCATTTTTAAATCAAGTATGTGAGTTACTTAAATCTTGCACTTTACAAGGTCTACTGTAGCGCTACTTGAGTGCAATATTTGGTGAAAATTAAACCTTTAAGTACGTAAATAGAACATTCAATCTGAGAACGTTGATAACTTCCCGAAATAGAGCATTAATGTTCAATTTACTCAACTTGCATTATCTTACAAAAATACGGGTAAAGTAGGCTCTTATAAGTACATTTTATATTTCTAATGGGTACTGACAGCATACAAATTTGGGTGAATTTTAGTAAATTGTTTAATTTATATAACATTCTAATCTACACTGTTTATATTGCTGACATTGATAAAATGCTTGGCCCATTGAAAAAAAAAGTTTTCATAATGTAATGTGCCACTACTTGTATGCAAAAATGTATAGGAAATAGATTAACTAGTTCCCAAGATACGAATTTATTTTTCAAAATGGTAGCCATATCAACGTCTAAGCCATGTATGCTTTATCTACGAAACCATGTAACCAACTTTAANTATTTTTCAAAATGGTAGCCATATCAACGTCTAAGCCATGTATGCTTTATCTACGAAACCATGTAACCAACTTTAACTTAACTTAGTGTGCTTATGGTATATATTACAGCCATCAAATGTGTCTATACAGAACCCCTTTGTTCGCTACTTACAGGTAGAAAAGGTTTTACATGGAATCTCAGGAAAAAATCAGCCAAATACTAACAAATTTAGCAAACACGTAGTACTACGGCAGGCCATGTTTGAAAATATGGCTCGAGTGTTCCTTTATACTGTTCGTGACAGAAAGGATAGTAAGAGTGTTTCTTAGTGTATTTATCGGTGTTTAGTAATGGTAAGCTATATACAATCCCAATTAAACAAGTACAACGGGAAACATTGAAGTAATGCTGCAGAACTTTAAAAACACATTTACGTGCATGTCCACTGTAACTGTATAGTTATTAACATCCTTACTCCGTCAGTAGTGAAGTTAGCCGAGGTTACTAAGACGTAATGTCAGGTACGGAAGTTAAGGGTTTGAAATTAAGTCGTGATCTTATTTCAATGTCACTATATCCATATCTCACAAGTTTGTGGAAACCAAATATGAACAACAAAATAATTTGGTTTCAGCGAAAAAAATTTTAATGCGCCTAAATAATAAATCAATATAGTGGCGCCAAACTAACTTCGCTTTTTTGGAAAAATGAATTTTTCTTTTAGTGTAGGAAGTTAAATCTAGAATAATTGAAGTGTTTTATTAAAAATATTGTATGCTACAGACAAGTGTGTTCGTAAGGGTCGAGCATGGCGCAGAGGTAGCAGTCGGGCATTACTCGCAGACACACGTTAACTGTTCATACAAAATACTTGCCTGTGTCCAGCAGGTTTAGTTCTGGATACGGTCTAAGAAATCATTGAGAAATTCAATACATAGCCTTTACGTATAGTGAGAAATGGTAAGTTTTGTCCCCCACACGTTGTAGCGTCCCTATATTTGCTCACGAATGAGTGGCATGTGTAGAGAAGTTCCCAGCCAGCGCTGCTCAACATTTCGATATCTGCAGCCTGATATTTACTCATGTTTACACAATATTTGTAGGTTAAAAACTTCCAGTTAAGGAAATTTGCCATCAAATTTTTACAGATTGATCCTAACCTCACATCCATCGAAGATTCAAGTAATTGATCTAAACAACACGCCTCGTGTGTACTTCCTCAACCTTGCCGGACGTGTGTGTGTGTGTGTATGTCAGTGCATTCGCTAATAATGTCGGCAGGCTAAATTGGTTCTTGCACTGAGATAAATGCCAACAAAAAATTTTTTTTGTTGTAAAGGGCCAAAAAAACTATTAGTTTCCCAAACAAAATATTTTTTTGAGTAAACAAAACTTGAAAAGAAGAAAACTTAATTTTGTTCGTCTAACAAAACACATGTTTGAACAAACAATACCTCTGTGTTAGGCAAAAATAAATAAGACTGTCAACGAAATACTTTTTTTGAATCAACTGTAGATTTTTTTTGGCTACTCATTTGATTGTCTTCTTTCGAAAATAGAGCTCGAGAGTCGGTCTGCATTTTTGCCACAANATATTTACTCATGTTTACACAATATTTGTAGGTTAAAAACTTCCAGTTAAGGAAATTTGCCATCAAATTTTTACAGATTGATCCTAACCTCACATCCATCGAAGATTCAAGTAATTGACCTAAATAACACGCCTCGTGTGTACTTCCTCAACCTTGCCGGACGTGTGTGTGTGTGTGTATGTCAGTGCATTCGCTAATAATGTCGGCAGACTAAATTGGTTCTTACACTGAGATAAATGCCAACAAAAAATTTTTTTTGTTGTAAAGGGCCAAAAAAACTATTAGTTTCCCAAACAAAATATTTTTTTGAGTAAACAAAACTTGAAAAGAAGAAAACTTAATTTTGTTCGTCTAACAAAACACATGTTTGAACAAACAATACCTCTGGGTTAGGCAAAAATAAATAAGACTGTCAACGAAATACTTTTTTTGAATCAACTGTAAATTTTTTTTGGCTACTCATTTGATTGTCTTCTTTCGAAAATAGAGCTCGAGAGTCGGTCTGCATTTTTGCCACAANAATTTTTTTTGGCTACTCATTTGATTGTCTTCTTTCGAAAATAGAGCTCGAGAGTCGGTCTGCATTTTTGCCACAATTAGGATAATAAGAGTGTTTGTTAGTGTATTTATTAATGCTTAATAATGGGTTGAGCATCCTAATAAAACATGTTCAACACGAAACTAAAAAGTAAAGCCGGACAACTTGAAATATTTACTTGCATACGTTGTCCGGTATTTGAATTCTACATATTTAAAAACATTCCATTGTTATACGTAGCAGCTTTGCCTGAGGTCACTAGGGCGTAGCAATTGGATGCAAACGATTTTACTTCAAATCTATGTCAGACTTCCAATATTTGTATAGTGATCAAAACTTTTTAATGAGCGCAGAGACAAACAAATCTTTGGTTGCAGCAACCAAATCTTTGTTTGGTGCAACCAAATAATAACAATAAAATAATTTGGTTACCAGAACAAAATACTTCAATGCCCCATTACAAAAAATTAATTTGGTTGCTCGAAACCAACTTTGCTTGATTGAACAAAACTCTTTTCTCAGTGTACGATAGGATAGTGTTAACGTAGAGCATACAGGTGTTCCAGCTTCTTGGTACTCAAGAGAGTGCTCATAAGCATGCGATGTGTTCTTGAGTGCGCACGTGCCGCAATAAACAATGGACACGACCGCAGCCGAAACGCCGCAGGTATTTTATGCCACTGTTGTCTGCTATGGGACGCGGTAAAATGGGAAAAAGAAGGCAGATCTACAAGATTTCGGCGTGCTAAGAAAAATATGGGGTCCATGAAATTTACTGTCAACCGCTGGTGAAAGAGTGGAAAAGGGGATGGTAGGGGGAGGATTGTTGCGGGTGGTGGGGGTGGATGTGCATACATTTCACCCCCACAATGTCTCCTGCTAGCTGCCCCGGCAACCCGCCTCGCTTTCTCTCTCGCTCGCTCGCTTTATTTCTGTTTGGCCGCTGAGGTGGAAACAAAGAAGCCAAGTGAAACATAAAACAACATGTCGGCGCGCGCAACCAAGAAAAAGAAAATTAGAAAACGCGCAAGAAGAAATTTTCTTCCGAATTATTCTGACGGAGGGAGCAAAAAAAAGGAAGAACGAAAAGTAAAAAAATAACACTTCAGTAAATAGTTGAGAGATTGACAGGACAAGAGTGAAATAATAGTAATAAAACATCCATATTCTTCTGCTTTTTAAACAGGCTACTTTTGCCTTCTCTTTCTGCTCATTGCCGAATCTGTTCACGCCGCGTTGCCCATCGGAATTCTTTTCCTTCGCCTTCATTCTGCTCGATGCTTCCCTGCTTCATCTCCCTCCCCTCTTCAGTCCACCTTGCCTAAGCTTTNCGCCGCGTTGCCCATCGGAATTCTTTTCCTTCGCCTTCATTCTGCTCGATGCTTCCCTGCTTCATCTCCCTCCCCTCTTCAGCCCACCTTGCCTAAGCTTTTCTCGCTCGCGAATTTTTCCCCGCGCAAGCAAAACAAAATCACATCGCCGCACTTGCAGATTGACTTGTCCGAGTAGCACGTCTTCTTGCATCTCCTTCGACCATCCACGAAGCACTTTTCTACAGCGAAACAGGTCTTGCTTCACTCTCGCAGTTTTACTTTTCCCGCATTGATAACTATCACAGCCCATCTATACATGAACGTTCACAAAACTAAGCGACGATATATATTGTGGAAAGTGACCTCTTGACAGCCGAATCCGAAGTTGATTATGTAATGTATTCTGTTAGAGGAAAAAAATATTAACATTATTGCACAAAAATCGCCCTTTTGTCGGAAAACTGAACACATAAATGAATTTTTGTATTTTAATAAGGCAAGAACAAAGTTTTGAGTAAAATTCATATAAATATT
Source organism: Clitarchus hookeri (assembly GCA_002778355.1). Taxonomy (NCBI): domain Eukaryota; kingdom Metazoa; phylum Arthropoda; class Insecta; order Phasmatodea; family Phasmatidae; genus Clitarchus; species Clitarchus hookeri. Next base: position 414,778 of record NQII01001190.1, on the reverse strand, counting down.
TACATACATGAATCCCATTTGTATAGTCATTTTTAAAAATACCTTCGAGCTTTTCCTGAAGTAATTTTTTATATTTTATCCAACATAAAAACAGAAAATCGACTGTACTGATCCTAACTTTGAATTTTAGCTCTCCTGTAAAATTTGCTTTGGCCGACAAGAATTATCGTTTCCCTTTGTTCTTCACATAAGTGAAAAGAAGATCGTAAGTATATGGCTAGTAAATTTCTTGTGATAAGTGTAGATGTTTGTTTTATAAATATACGTATTACCCTCATTAATTATTTCTTTGAATTTAATTTTGTATTGATTATAAAAAAATTATAAAAGGAAATGCAAATCTTGGCTTAAATGTGTGCAATTGTGAACGTACGAAAACCCAAATTCCGCCAAAATATTTCATGATCACAAGTTACTTCTTTCATAACCCTTTTGCCTTTGTTGCAGCATTAAAAAACATCTTANGCCAAAATATTTCATGATCACAAGTTACTTCTTTCATAACCCTTTTGCCTTTGTTGCAGCATTAAAAAACATCTTACTTCACAGATATTTTATTGCCTATATTTTATCGTCTACAAGACTGCATGTCTTTTATCAAATCAACATTTTTTGTTNCAGATATTTTATTGCCTATATTTTATCGTCTACAAGACTGCATGTCTTTTATCAAATCAACATTTTTTGTTGCAATAGCTTACACAAACATATGCTGTAGGAAATATATAGCTAATAACACGCAGAGCAATAAAAAATCAAAATTTTTACTGTATAATTTAGCTTACATAAAACATTAGCAGAATCTTCAACAGTTCACTCAGAAATCCAATCTAAAGTCAAAACAATAACTTCATTCTAATCAAGAAAAGCGTTTGAGTTAAAAGTTTGTTTTATAGAGCTTGCAGAATTCCCAACAGTTTGTGCCCAATTTCAAAAACGACGTATAATAAAAAAATATTTTTGGACAAATAACTTCCAAAACCTAAATGTTCAGAAAAAAAAGGTAGGCCTATATACAGCGTTTTTAAATGTACAACAGTTTAAAAGATATCCGCAAATATCTATTAGTATTTCGCATCTATTTTTTTCCATTCGTGAGCATTTTAAAGCTTCAAAATATAAAATCACGCAATTTAGGTCACATTCCATCTCTAAAGAGAGTACTGACAATAACAAATGTTGATTGGTAAATATTCTGCTAGTCAGTCCACAGTCCTGATGGGAAACTGGAAACTACTGCTGTCGTCTAGCGTGTCGACAGTGTTCCCTTGTGTCTCAACTAGAGGATACAAATCAAGCTTTCTGTTTGTACCTACTTTCCTATGGAATATGTTTGCTTTTATTTTGCACACATTTACATTTTCGGAAGGGATTTCAACCCCCAACTATCCCCATCTACCTCGAGAGCGCCCCTGATAAGGTTGCAAATATAAGCTGCCCATCGACAATAGATCTTTGAAAAACACATGCTCAAACAGTTTCTCAATTAACACGTACTTTATATAAAACATTTTTTATACTAAATTCTATATTTTTTATTATTAGGGACTTGCAATTTTTGCAAAAAGTGTTCATGCATTGTTGTATGTCAAAAGGCTTGAACGCATATCAACATTCGAGACAGTATTGTTAGGAATGCTAGGCGTTGTACGTGTTTTTCCACGAATGACTGACTTACACATGCAGTCACGCACCACACTCGCACTCAATCACAAATATCTTTAAAAAAATCTGCGCGCGAAAGTAGTTTCAATGCAATAATCAACATAATAAACAATTTTCTAACCTACATTCTAACCATAAATTGTTGTTTCAAGTGTTGCAAAAGAACACAATTTTTTGCGAAAAATGCTGCCGAATTTTATTTCAGGCATGAATGAATAAACTCTGGATAATATGTTGAAGGACTAATCCACGCTGTTTCCATAGTGCTGATGGCAGAAGTGCAATTCACTGAGCAACCCGGATGTTATTTACTTCGAAGATATCATACGTTCTCTACAGCATATTCCCTCTTCGTTTAAACGTTACAGTTATCGCAGTGAAATTGGCTCCGTGATCAGACATGATAGAATATCGCTGGACAACGCAGTTTACGATCGTTTTTCGCACGGAATTGTGCTTGGTTTGATCCACTTTAAACCTTTATTACATAACCTACACTCTAAGAAATCATTNGCCAAAATATTTCATGATCACAAGTTACTTCTTTCATAACCCTTTTGCCTTTGTTGCAGCATTAAAAAACATCTTAATGCACAGATATTTTATTGCATATATTTTATCGTCTACAAGACTGCATGTCTTTTATCAAATCAACATTTTTTGTGGCAATAGCTTACACAAACATATGCTGTAGGAAATATATAGCTAATAACACGCAGAGCAATAAAAAATCAAAATTTTTACTGTATACTTTAGCTTACATAAAACATTAGCAGAAACTTCAACAGTTCACTCAGAAATCCAATCTAAAGTCAAAACAATAACTTCATTCTAATCAAGAAAAGCGTTTGAGTTAAAAGTTTGTTTTATAGAGCTTGCAGAATTCCCAACAGTTTGTGCCCAATTTCAAAAACGACGTATAATAAAAAAATATTTTTGGACAAATAACTTCCAAAACCTAAATGTTTAGAAAAAAAAGGTAGGCCTATATACAGCATTTTTAAATGTACATTAGTTTAAAAGATATCCGCAAATATCTATTAGTATTTCGCATCTATTTTTTTCCAGTCGTGAGCATTTTAAAGCTTCAAAATATAAAACACGCAATTTAGGTCACATTCCATCTCTAAAGAGAGTACTGACAATAACAAATGTTGATTGGTAAATATTCTGCTNTCACGCAATTTAGGTCACATTCCATCTCTAAAGAGAGTACTGACAATAACAAATGTTGATTGGTAAATATTCTGCTAGTCAGTCCACAGTCCTGATGGGAAACTGGAAACTACTGCTGTCGTCTAGCGTGTCGACAGTGTTCCCTTGTGTCTCAACTAGAGGATACAAATCAAGCTTTCTGTTTGTACCTACTTTCCTATGGAATATGTTTGCTTTTATTTTGCACACATTTACATTTTCGGAAGGGATTTCAACCCCCAACTATCCCCATCTACCTCGAGAGCGCCCCTGATAAGGTTGCAAATATAAGCTGCCCATCGACAATAGATCTTTGAAAAACACATGCTCAAACAGTTTCTCAATTAACACGTACTTTATATAAAGCATTTTTTATACTAAATTCTATATTTTTTATTATTAGGGACTTGCAATTTTTGCAAAAAGTGTTCATGCATTGTTGTATGTCAAAAGGCTTGAACGCATATCAACATTCGAGACAGTATTGTTAGGAATGCTAGGCGTTCTACGTGTTTTTCCACGAATGACTGACTTACACATGCAGTCACGCACCACACTCGCACTCAATCACAAATATCTTTAAAAAANGTTTTTCCACGAATGACTGACTTACACATGCAGTCACGCACCACACTCGCACTCAATCACAAATATCTTTAAAAAATCAGCGCGCGAAAGTAGTTTCAATGCAATAATCAACATAATAAACAATTTTCTAACCTACATTCTAACCATTAATTTTTGTTTCAAGTGTTGCAAAAGAACACAATTTTTTGCGAAAAATGCTGCCGAATTTTATTTCAGGCATGAATGAATAAACTCTGGATAATATGTTGAAGGACTAATCCACGCTGTTTCCATAGTGCTGATGGCAGAAGTGCAATTCACTGAGCAACCCGGATGTTATTTACTTCGAAGATATCATACGTTCTCTACAGCATATTCCCTCTTCGTTTAAACGTTACAGTTATCGCAGTGAAATTGGCTCCGTGATCAGACATGATAGAATATCGCTGGACAACGCAATTTACGATCGTTTTTCGCGCGGAATTGTGCTTGGTTTGATCCACTTTAAACCTTTATTACATAACCTACACTCTAAGAAATCATTCGCATATTTACTATATGAGTGTATACGTATGAGAAAGTGCGATTGGTAAAGTTACTGGCCATACATTCCTGCTAGCGTTCCTACACTTGCTCTTGTAACAGTCAAATGCGTAGGAAACTTCCCAACCTTTTATAGTAGCGACGCTGAAAATTCAATATTGGTAGCCAGATGAGTGGTATTATTTACATAAGATATATGGGTTAAAAATTTCCATTTAAGTTTAGGAAGATTACAACACATTTTTTTTAGAGTGACCTTAGTACTAGTTAATTGCCAATTTTTTNTTTCCATTTAAGTTTAGGAAGATTACAACACATTTTTTTTAGAGTGACCTTAGTACTAGTTAATTGCCAATTTTTTTGGAATATTTGTATCGTTTCTCTAGATGTTACATAAACCCTATTTTTTCGAATGGCGCCACTTTATAAAATTGTACACAAAAGAGGCTGTGTAGCCATTTTTGGTGGTTATAATAGATACTGCAAAAATAATACGTTAACTTGAAATTTATATCATGGTTTTTTTTAAATAAAACCTATAAGCTAAAAAGTTTGATATGCTTAAAACATACCATTTGAGTGACTTGTCATTGTTCTACGTGGTTTCTAAATTTTGTAGGAATGGATTGATTTTTCTCGAGAAATGATATAAAAATGCATTTTAATGTGGCGCTATACTACAAAATGGCAGGGAAAGAAAGCTTTATATTGGACCAAATATTTATATAACCTCCATTTTGAAAATAAGTGCCCTTTGCGTTTAAATAACTTGTGTTTCACGGCCTATCGTGGTATTACTAACATGAGAAATTTGGTGGGAATCGGTTGAGTAGTTTCCGCAATATAATTTAACAACTAAATTATTTCACACAGTGCTTTCTTTCAAAATGGCAGACAAGAGGGTTAATGCATTAGAATATCTGGTGCTTCCATATATATTTTCATAATACAAAGATGAGTTGAAATTAGCAACATGGTTTTGTGGATATAGTGTACTAAGCAAAAATATATTTTTATGGTCACCATTTTAAAAATAAGTGTCTGGCCTACATAAAACTATCAGGTTAAATTACCTATCCTAGTACTATTTACTATTTATAGTTCAACCATTAAAAAATCATCGTCCGACTATGATGATAAAAGAATGTAAGGTATAAAAGCACGTCACTAATAATTGTTTTAAATTAGGAGAGAATCGTGTCAGTATTTACGGAGATGTTATGTAAAATTTGATTTATTCAAGTAGCGCTGTCTTCCAAAATGGCAGACCAATGACGATATGTGTTACTGTATAAAATCTTGAAAGTATGTGCTGTCAAAGTATCAATTTTGGTCCAGACAGTTTGAATTATACTTGATATTTAACATAGGAGTTGAATTAGCCACCATTTTGAAAATATGCGTGGATAAGGTTGAAAAGTAGGAAAGGTGGTTACACTATTTTACCGCTATTAGTGTTACGGGTGTGGTAAGTTTCGGTGACCTTGTTTAAAGTTTGAGGCAATTCAACTGTCTGTAAAGTATGCTAACTGATTTGCTAGGCGAGTGTCATGAAGATTGTGAACTAATTTACTTTGTTTATATGGAAACAAAGACTCATCGACTTTGCTGCCCTATTGCTGTTGCGTATTTAATTTCATTTCTGTTTAAAGGAACAGTTATTTTATAGGCTTTTTTTCAGCTATATACTTAAACAATAACAAGTTCGTAAACGGTGTAATCAGAAATGTTTCTTTCCAAATACAAATGTTTGCCACTGATAAAATGGCACTCTGTGTGTATAGTACAAGGATTGAACTTGCAAGTATCCGTCACAGTGCAGAGCCATACAGTACACTCATGTAACGTCCTAGTTAGGCAGATTGCAATGTCTTGTTGTACAAATTGTCTTTCTTTGTTCTCGTTAGCCTCGNCTCATGTAACGTCCTAGTTAGGCAGATTGCAATGTCTTGTTGTACAAATTGTCTTTCTTTGTTCTCGTTAGCCTCGCCTGTGTGTCAGCTCTCTAAATACTCTTGAACTCCTATATCGGATTTCACCAATCTCGAAACACTTATAATACTTAGAACGGTCATATGTCTTCAGTATTTTCTGACCGTGTTGAGGGTTTATTTTCAAAATGGCGGGTTTGTATACTTTTTAGATGTTACTTTGTTGTTCTAGAAAAATTGGTCGATTTTAACCAAAATTGGTGTACCGGCCTTACACGAGATCAGTCTTGAAAACATTATCGTCTACCTTCATTAATCGACCATTTTGGGAAATAATGCCACGTGACATTTAAAAAGTTTTGTACGTCATATTACCAAAATAATGAATCGATTTCTGCTAAACTTGCTATACGACAATGTTTAGCGGTATGTCACTTAAACTGTTATGTTTAAATTTATTAGACATTTTATTTTCAAAATTACCACATTTTATATATTGTTTTTTGGGGTGCCATATACATCGTGGCATTAGAACAATTCTAACTAAACATGACTATCTAGCAGTAAANTATATTGTTTTTTGGGGTGCCATATACATCGTGGCATTAGAACAATTCTAACTAAACATGACTATCTAGCAGTAAATATCGCGGGCACTATATGTGTAACTTCACAGCCATTTTTGTTCTTCATTTTGTGTGTAACTGTGCGCCAGCATAAAACATACAGTAACAGTGTGACAAAGTCTTAGACAATCATATACAAAAGCTTCGAGCTGTGTCAGCAGCCAGTAAACCCACACGATGTTGCCTAGAGCACTCTACCGTCTACCTCGCTGGCAAATCAATGCGACGAAATAACCTTGGTTCTACTTGTAAGGTTCCACAGCGGTTGAAACGAGAGAGAGCTCAGTCCTTCCAAGCATGGTGTGTACCGGACGCTGCACAAGAANTAAGGTTCCACAGCGGTTGAAACGAGAGAGAGCTCAGTCCTTCCAAGCATGGTGTGTACCGGACGCTGCACAAGAAACGGATATGACGATGTAAGGTGTACACGGCCAATAAGGAAAGAAGCTCGCAAGACGGGAGACATAATGCCTCGTCGAGACCGTATTGCGTAGTCGCACACATAAAGACATGTGTTGGTGCCGAGGTATGGCAGTGCGTTATGTAGATGGGTGTACTGTTTGCAAGTCCTGTGAAGCACGGCGGCGGCTGGCATTAAAGAAGCGAAGATGACGAGAGAGAAGCACGCCATCATGAGGCTGCTGTTTGCATGCGCGGAGCACGCCTGACCCGTCTCCAACAAATATTTACTCTGCGGAGCTGCGAGCCGCCTCCTGGCCCCCGCAATGAATGATAAGACGTTAAAATGCATTACCATGATGTCCCATGAAATAAAAGCCATACACAGCGGCGCATTATGTGAAAAATATGGAAATAATATTGCTCCCGGCAAGCAAAACAGCCCTCTGCATATGAAATATGTGATAAGGGATCTTTTCCGCAGGCCCGCGCGGGGAGAGAGGAGTTTTTAAGTTTGCGCCGCCGTTCGCAGTGAATACCAATGTCCTAGGTACGAGCCGGGAACGCAATTTCAGCAGAATTAACGGGAAAACAAAG
>NQII01001190.1:354419-399485 GCA_002778355.1 Clitarchus hookeri | reverse complement strand
AGGGGCGATTAGGGGGTGGAGGCAAGGCGAGGCACCCCCACGCCGCTAGATCCAGGTCAAGCAGAGCCGGGGCTGGCTTGTAAGCGAATGTTTTGTTAGCCTTAATAATTGAGTAGCAATTAGAGGTGCGCTGAATTATCCAGCGGGCCGGGGGCGGAGCGCTGCTGTTTGTAGAAAACAGACTCGCGAGGGAGGCGCCGGCCTGCATTTTGCATGGCCGGATGTCTCGCCGCCCGCTGATGAACGAACGGGTCCCGGCACTGGGATCCGACTCCTCGCCAGACCGATCCCTCCAGGTTCGCGCCGCGCAATTACAACGACACCTCCACCCTGCCCCCCTTCCAACGCTCCGAGATTAACTCATTTTTCACGGCCGCCTTCGGATTTAGCGGCCAGCATTGCATTTTAGATGACCACCTGCCTTCGCCTTCATCTCAGCTCGTCCCCCTCTCGAAGCACTTTCTCCACTTCTTACATCTCTCCTCGTTCAAACACGCGAATCAAGAAACTGTCTCTTCGCACAGTAGCCGCTGTTGGAACGCCGTTCGCCAATCAGCGCTTGGTAGCCTACTCGCCAGCATCACAGCCCAGCCAATAGCCAACCTTCCGCATCACACAATACCCAATCAGTAGGGACACATAGAGTATGCAAAGCAGCAGCCACCCTTTTGTATTGTTACGTAGCGCTCTTAGCCGTGAGGCCATCCCGCGCTACGGCCACCCTCTCGGCAGGGAAGAGGGATCACGCCTTCTCAACGCAGGTGTCCCAGCTATTCACCTGAGGTAACCAAGCCCGAAGCCCCGTCTTCATACACAAGCTCCGCCAGGAACACCCTGCCACAAGGCCTGAGACCCTCGCACTCAGATTACCAAGCGTGTGGTCTGGCCGGAGCACTATCCTAACGTCTTGCCAGGACGCTACTGGAGCAGGTGTCTGCTCACCGCTCGGCTCTTCTTCAAGACCGGGGATCTCTCCAAACCTCCTCCAGCATACGGAGGGACAGGGAAATATCGCGTTTTGAACGACCTGCAGGCTAAACTCCACTGTGCTGTATATTTCAGAGCCTCAGCTTTCTGTTGATTGGCCGCTGCCCCGGTGTGTGGTCAGATCAGGTGGCAAGGGATTCGGTGCTTGTTCCCGTGCATATTTCTTACTAACTCAGAGTTCACGTGGGGGTGTCAAAGAAACTGTCATTGCAACCATGAGATAAATGCACATGTCTTTGCAGTCTTGCTTGTCCTGAAATATATTCGCGGAATTTTCCAATTATAACCAATGAGAAACAAAGCTCACTCCGATAGGCTCGTGCAACCAATCAGAGAATGGGTATGCCCACATCAAAGGAAACACCACACCATTCCGTCTGTCTTGATCTACTCTGTGGTCATACTGTGGCAACACTTCCTGAGAAAGGCTATATCTGTGTCACGAGTCAAAGGCCCGGGCCTTGCTTCGTGGCCTGTAAAAGTGCATCGGGACTGTGAAGTCACATATTAGTTTCCGAATTCTAAGTAAGGATGCACATAAACATCATAATGTCCCCTTCAGCTAAGAGAATATGCCACGTACCCTTCTCGAGCTCTTGATCGTTTTACGACACTCAGCTGCTTAAAGTATTCAATTGGCTGGTGTTAACTTTTTGTTAATTCCCTTTTGGCACCCGCGCATACAACACAAATATATGGCTGAATAGCCAACACTGAACAAAATTAAAACTTGTACGCAATTTTACGTAACTTAAAAAAGGTGCCGACTTTTTAATTTTAGTTATTTCTATGGTAAGTCTGAAATTTTTGTGGCCAATTCTCGATAGTATAAAATATATATACAGAAGGGAAAAAACATGACGTATATTTGACTGGCAAGTTTCATTCTAAATATGCCCTGGCGCAGGAAAACTAGCTTTCGTTGCATAGACAAACGTAACTTACAGTTCGAAGTAACATCGAGATACGAATGAACAAGGTTGTCGGAGTTCAACACATGATTTGCTGTTGGAGGCTCTGGGAACGCGCATTGAGTGATATTGGCTGCCGCGTGCTGCGAAAGGTTCCCTATTGGTTGAGCTGCCTGCTGACAAGTTAGGCACCGAGCTCTGATTAGCGAACGGCGTCCCGACATGCTGATGGTCAGTGACGCCATTTTGCGGGCGTGTGCGGCTGGGGTTCGCGGAATAAGTGGCTGTTTCAACTCTGTATTCTCCAGTACTCTATGATGAAGACTCGCCTCTACCCTGAGAAGTATGGTTGAGTTGAGAGATTTGGGCGTCTGTTAACAACGATGTCTTGAGAGCCGATGAGAGTGAAATGAGGTGAGAATAGAGCAGTGCCGGAATACAAGGGCTGGGGAAATGGCATATCCCTGAGAAAACCCGTCAACCAGTGGCATCGTCCGTCACGATTCCCACTTGTGGAAGTCTAGGAGTGACCCTGCCGGGGATTGAGCCCGGTTCGCCTTGGTGGGAGGCGAGTAGTCAAGCCGCTCAGCGACCGCGGCCCCCGGATGTCCCTAGTAATGTTTTACATATTTAATACGGTTTCTGACAGTAGATAAAAGTTGCCATGGTCAATATCATAAGTCTGTTAAATTTTAAATCCATTTGAATAGTTTCAACCTTATGAACGTATAATCAAGATAGAGGCGTTCTTTTTGGTTTCTTCAAGAACTCTGTGAAACTGCAATGTAATTGGCAAGGTACGGAATCTGGTAAGGAACGTGCCACGGGGAATACGAAGAGTACTATTGCCAAACCTGGTGTGAAATCTGGCCTTACAAGGTGGCAACTGCCATGACGGGTGCCATACAAGCTGATATAATGGTCGATTTGGCAGAACTTGCACAATCTTTCACGGAATCTGGCACCGTGTAATATGGACTTGAAACTCGGCCCCTCACGCCATGCTGAACTACTGGTTTCCAGCTTATTTCAGTTGTTTAATAAAACCTATTGCGAAACTACAAATATAGGGCTCTGGTAATATACGATGCGCTGTAGAACAAACATAAATTCCGAACTATTGTAAAGAAATTATAACTTCATTAGTGAAGAATTATGTATGGATTCCTGCTATTTCATAAATATCTGATTATGCATGGATATAGTTTGGCGACTAGATTTGAAGACATTTGTGGAATGTAAATGAACTATAATTAAATATGTTCGGTAGTTGCATTGAAAATAAATGTATGGTACCAAATTTTCTAATTCAACAGGAAGGAAGAACGTGCTACTTGAACAGGAGTAAAACTGGCTTCTCGCTTAGCAGATTTCTAAACTCAGCAACGCCATTTTCACATGTGGCGAAACATAAACAACGAATACATAATTGTTGTCAACTGATGATAGTACTTTCAGAGCAGTTATATATAATGTATCCAAACATGCTGGAGAAAAATTTACGTGCAAAGAAGTGACTCCAAAGAAAAAGAGATATTNAACGTCTTGCCAGGACGCTACTGGAGCAGGTGTCTGCTCACCGCTCGGCTCTTCTTCAAGACCGGGGATCTCTCCAAACCTCCTCCAGCATACGGAGGGACAGGGAAATATCGCGTTTTGAACGACCTGCAGGCTAAACTCCACTGTGCTGTGTATTTCAGAGCCTCAGCTTTCTGTTGATTGGCCGCTGCCCCGGTGTGTGGTCAGATCAGGTGGCAAGGGATTCGGTGCTTGTTCCCGTGCATATTTCTTACTAACTCAGAGTTCACGTGGGGGTGTCAAAGAAGCTGTCATTGCAACCATGAGATAAATGCACATGTCTTTGCAGTCTTGCTTGTCCTGAAATATATTCGCGGAATTTTCCAATTATAACCAATGAGAAACAAAGCTCACTCCGATAGGCTCGTGCAACCAATCAGAGAATGGGTATGCCCACATCAAAGGAAACACCACACCATTCCGTCTGTCTTGATCTACTCTGTGGTCATACTGTGGCAACACTTCCTGAGAAAGGCTATATCTGTGTCACGAGTCAAAGGCCCGGGCCTTGCTTCGTGGCCTGTAAAAGTGCATCGGGACTGTGAAGTCACATATTAGTTTCCGAATTCTAAGTAAGGATGCACATAAACATCATAATGTCCCCTTCAGCTAAGAGAATATGCCACGTACCCTTCTCGAGCTCTTGATCGTTTTACGACACTCAGCTGCTTAAAGTATTTAATTGGCTGGTGTTAACTTTTTGTTAATTCCCTTTTGGCACCCGCGCATACAACACAAATATATGGCTGAATAGCCAGCACTGAACAAAATTAAAACTTGTACGCAATTTTACGTAACTTAAAAAAGGTGCCGACTNAGCACTGAACAAAATTAAAACTTGTACGCAATTTTACGTAACTTAAAAAAGGTGCCGACTTTTTAATTTTAGTTATTTCTATGGTAAGTCTGAAATTTTTGTGGCCAATTCTCGATAGTATAAAATATATACACGGAAGGGAAAAAACATGACGTATATTTGACTGGCAAGTTTCATTCTAAATATGCCCTGGCGCAGGAAAACTAGCTTNGGAAGGGAAAAAACATGACGTATATTTGACTGGCAAGTTTCATTCTAAATATGCCCTGGCGCAGGAAAACTAGCTTTCGTTGCATAGACAAACGTAACTTACAGTTCGAAGTAACATCGAGATACGAATGAACAAGGTTGTCGGAGTTCAACACATGATTTGCTGTTGGAGGCTCTGGGAACGCGCATTGAGTGATATTGGCTGCCGCGTGCTGCGAAAGGTTCCCTATTGGTTGAGCTGCCTGCTGACAAGTTAGGCACCGAGCTCTGATTAGCGAACGGCGTCCCGACATGCTGATGGTCAGTGACGCCATTTTGCGGGCGTGTGCGGCTGGGGTTCGCGGAATAAGTGGCTGTTTCAACTCTGTATTCTCCAGTACTCTATGATGAAGACTCGCCTCTACCCTGAGAAGTATGGTTGAGTTGAGAGATTTGGGCGTCTGTTAACAACGATGTCTTGAGAGCCGATGAGAGTGAAATGAGGTGAGAATAGAGCAGTGCCGGAATACAAGGGCTGGGGAAATGGCATATCCCTGAGAAAACCCGTCAACCAGTGGCATCGTCCGTCACGATTCCCACTTGTGGAAGTCTAGGAGTGACCCTGCCGGGGATTGAGCCCGGTTCGCCTTGGTGGGAGGCGAGTAGTCAAGCCGCTCAGCGACCGCGGCCCCCNTGACCCTGCCGGGGATTGAGCCCGGTTCGCCTTGGTGGGAGGCGAGTAGTCAAGCCGCTCAGCGACCGCGGCCCCCGGATGTCCCTAGTAATGTTTTACATATTTAATACGGTTTCTGACAGTAGATAAAAGTTGCCATGGTCAATATCATAAGTCTGTCAAATTTTAAATCCATTTGAATAGTTTCAACCTTATGAACGTATAATCAAGATAGAGGCGTTCTTTTTGGTTTCTTCAAGAACTCTGTGAAACTGCAATGTAATTGGCAAGGTACCGAATCTGGTAAGGAACGTGCCACGGGGAATACGAAGAGTACTATTGCCAAACCTGGTGTGAAATCTGGCCTTACAAGGTGGCAACTGCCATGACGGGTGCCATACAAGCTGATATAATGGTCGATTTGGCAGAACTTGCACAATCTTTCACGGAATCTGGCACCGTGTAATATGGCCTTGAAACTCGGCCTCACTCGCCATGCTGAACTACTGGTTTCCAGCTTATTTCAGTTGTTTAATAAAACCTATTGCGAAACTACAAATATAGGGCTCTGGTAATATACGATGCGCTGTAGAACAAACATAAATTCCGAACTATTGTAAAGAAATTATAACTTCATTAGTGAAGAATTATGTATGGATTCCTGCTATTTCATAAATATCTGATTATGCATGGATATAGTTTGGCGACTAGATTTGAAGACATTTGTGGAATGTAAATGAACTATAATTAAATATGTTCGGTAGTTGCATTGAAAATAAATGTATGGTACCAAATTTTCTAATTCAACAGGAAGGAAGAACGTGCTACTTGAACAGGAGTAAAACTGGCTTCTCGCTTAGCAGATTTCTAAACTCAGCAACGCCATTTTCACATGTGGCGAAACATAAACAACGAATACATAATTGTTGTCAACTGATGATAGTACTTTCAGAGCAATTATATATAATGTATCCAAACATGCTGGAGAAAAATTTACGTGCAAAGAAGTGACTCCAAAGAAAAAGAGATATTNATTATATATAATGTATCCAAACATGCTGGAGAAAAATTTACGTGCAAAGAAGTGACTCCAAAGAAAAAGAGATATTGCCATTAATACACTCCGTTATTCTTGTTTTGTTATCCGCAAATTCACTTGTTCCTTTGTCTTGGCAAATTCGTTTTCTTGCTTTCTCTCTCTGTCAGAATTTGAGCAAAGGCACACAGCTTATAATTGAATATAAATATATTTATGCACGAAAATAATTTTTTGTTAATAGTCTTTTTCTTTCGGCGTGATATTTTGTCCTTTCTGTTCTTCCATGAGAAATGTTTTCTGTCGCAAACTTTTTCCCACTTAATAAAGACCGGAGGGAATTTTTTTTTTTTCGTTCCCGCGCCCTTTTATGCGCCGTAAGAGGCCGGGAGAGACAGCGCGAATGCAAATAAGTTTAGGATCGGTCGCTTTCCGTAATTCCTCGTGCTTCATAATCAAAACAAAATCTACTTTGTAAAACCCGGAGTTCGTTTACGACAAAACCGAATAGCATAACGTTTCGGAATTTTCCCCTCCGGGCAAAGAGGGTGAACAGAAAACGGTTTTTTTTGCAGACTAAAACGCTTTTCGTGGAAGGAGTTGAGATGCTTTTAATACAGATGGCGTGGCGGTGGGACGGGAAGACACGCTGGAGTGGCACCAATGTTAAAACGATTACAGCGCTTAATATTCATTTGGTTCAAAGTGTTGAATTTTAAGGTGATGACGACGATGCNGGGGGGGGGGGCTAAGCAGCCAATCGCCGCCATGCTGGTGACGTCGACGCTTCAAGTTAGTTGGCGAGGCCACCGCTAGAGCCACGAACGCAGACGTCCGCTAGTTTAGGCAGTTCAACTCAACAATTACTAATGCTCTTATAATTTTGTCAACACCGTCCAATCCGTACACATGTGTGATGTCACTCTCAACTCAGTCTACTGAAATTGTTCGTTCTTCCAGTATCTCACCTGAAGAATGGGACATATTCCAAGCCCCGAAACTTCGTGAAGACATATTTATTTTTAGTGGTTCTGTGTACTCTGTTGGTTTGTCTATTCTTTCCTCGGGTTATTATTTTTTTTGGTTCCTGTATTTTTCGTAATGTTGATTTATTTGGTTTTATAATCTGACAAGGAATACTTTTCCTGACTTGTGTTTCATTGCGTTTGTTTTTTTCTTCGTGTTTATTTTGAGTTTTTATTGATCAGCTGTGACTACTGATATTGTGTTTTTTTATTGCTCTGTTTTGTTCACTTTTGTGGTGTTTTATTTTCATCATCGTGTTGTCTTCTCTTTTGGTTTGCTTTTGTTGTATGTCCTGGTTTGTAAAAATAAGCGGTTCGTCCGTTTTTTTNTCGTGTTGTCTTCTCTTTTGGTTTGCTTTTGTTGTATGTCCTGGTTTGTAAAAATAAGCGGTTCGTCCGTTTTTTTGTCGTTTTAATATTCTATTGAAGAAAACAGTTTTCCTTATTATATGTCAGTGGTGTTGTACATTTTTTTTTTTTTTCGTTATCGTCTTGCTGAGTCTGTGTATGTTTATTTAGTCTCATGGTCAGCAATGGACACAGTCCAATCAAACCATCATAATAACATGTACTCACCATTGTAATTGTTACACTCTCTTCATGGTTAATTGAGCACTTTTGAAAGCCGTGCTTTTGATCTACTTTAGCTTCTCATTCTTTATCCAGCCACTATACGTGTAATGAACATTGCAATAGGCCTAATCTCTTTATTTATCCGTTAGTCTTAGGAATGTAGATTGGTTTCTTATATGCGAAATAATGCACTGACATGTATAAAATAATAATAAACACTCATTTCAGTCGTCATGAATTCCAAAGCTACATTCGTAATGAAACATTACGAATTACAAGTATTCATATTAAAACGCTGGCAACCTAACAGGCATCATATAAGAAGTTATAGGCAGTAACTTTCTTTACAAGTTTGCCTCATAACGGCTAAATTTTCCTTGGATAACCTCTACCATAGTTTCCGCTTTATCATTTAAACGTAAATATCTCGAGACATTGTTTAAGGATGAGATAAAATTCTAAAAATGATTACTTTCAAGTTATTTTCATAGCTGAATCACATTATTGGCACGTCCTATAGGACTCTGAGATATAGTCCATGCACGGTTACTTCCAACTTTTCTGAAGCCCTGCCAAAGTTATACTTCCACGAAATTCCTCCGCCTCATGCAAACAAAGCATAACCTAGCTAGAAAATGACAGCAAAGGGACAACCACACTCAATTCTTTTGCANCTCCGCCTCATGCAAACAAAGCATAACCTAGCTAGAAAATGACAGCAAAGGGACAACCACACTCAATTCTTTTGCACTCATTGTAGTTATATTTTGCATAATAGCTCTTTCTTTCTAGGCATTACCAACGCACCTATTATATCTCTGTTTAATTCATATTAATTATAAATGAAAAATAAAAATAAAAATTATAAAATATGAGCAAAAGTTCAATTTAACAAAAAAAATTTAATTTTATGTTAACACAAGTATAAAACGATTGTGGCACTTGACTTACTTAGGATATAACGAAGCACGTAATACATGGGGCGACNTGTTAACACAAGTATAAAACGATTGTGGCACTTGACTTACTTAGGATATAACGAAGCACGTAATACATGGGGCGACTTTTCAAAAGTGTGATGCAAAAATTGAGAAATAAGTGCGAATATACTATAGCAACACAGGTGTATGGAAAGAAAGACAGCATGAAGTTCTACCTGGTCTGAGGTAAACCGGCCACTTACTTCCAGTACTTCCACTTACTTCCAGCAGCTCTACTGTACATAGAGGAGTGTGCAGCATAGCATGCAAGCCACTGAGTCCGTTGAAACATCACATCCCTCTTGCTGGTTAGGGACCTACAAAACTCATTGAACAGTCCTTGACAAACTTGCCTAGCATCCTTTGTTCATTGGCTGCTGCCTTAGTAACTATTCGCCATCGAGTGTTTAATTGCGTTACCATAGCTCTACAGAAATGTGGTTCCACTAACAAAAACGTACACATGCTCATAGTATAACCTGTCCCAAATAGTTAAGTGCATTTTACAAGGTAAGTACTCAGCTCCAAAAGTCCTACCGCTGCAGGACTACCAACGGTGTACGATGTTGTAACAATGNTTTTACAAGGTAAGTACTCAGCTCCAAAAGTCCTACCGCTGCAGGACTACCAACGGTGTACGATGTTGTAACAATGCGACAGTAGACTGAGCCTTGCAGTGGACACTGCCAGGCAAATGTCCGTCTTCCTCTGCGCAGTTGTGTGGCTGTGTCTGAGACCTCGGTATGAACTCTCTTATCTACGAAGGCCACGTCTTGGCAGCTAGAACTACCAACGGTGTACGATGTTGTAACAATGTGACAGTAGACTGAGCCTTGCAGTGGGCACTGCCAGGCAAATGTTAGTCTTCCTCTGCGCAGTTGCGTTGCTGTGTCTGAGACCACGGAATGAACTCTCTTAGCTACGAAGACAACGTCTACTAAGACCACGTCTTGGCATTTAGAACTACCAATGGTGTACGATGTTGTAACAATGTGACAGTAGACTGAGCCTTGCAGTGGACACTGCTAGGCAAATGTTCGTCTTCCTCTGCGCAGTTGTGTTGCTGTGTCTGAGACCTCGGAATGAACTCTCTTAGCTACGAAGACCACGTCTTGGCAGCTAGAACTACCAACGGTGTACGATGTTGTAACAATGTGACAGTAAACTAAGCATTGCAGTGGACGCTGCCAGGCAAATGTTCGTCTTCCTCTGCGCAGTTGTGTTGCTGTGTCTGAGACCTCGGTATGAACTCTCTTAGCTACGAATACCATGTCTTAACAGCTAG
The DNA here is from genome assembly GCA_002778355.1 of Clitarchus hookeri. Classification (NCBI taxonomy): domain Eukaryota; kingdom Metazoa; phylum Arthropoda; class Insecta; order Phasmatodea; family Phasmatidae; genus Clitarchus; species Clitarchus hookeri. Next base: position 389,431 of record NQII01001190.1, on the reverse strand, counting down.
AACTACCTTTTTTGGAGTCGTCCAGTTCGTACACTTTCTCTGTATTCAGTCTGCGCTTCTGCCAACTGCTGAGAAAATTTTCCCACAATAATTTAAATCCTTAAAGCTTGAAGTCGCGAGTTAATATTAATACTGCATATTTAATGACACGATCGGTTCTGGAAGTATTTTTGCTTTTCAGAGGTTTATGTTTGTTAATTTAAACCAAACAACATTAATGCTTTCCAATGTATATACAAAGCTTTTGTCCACTTCGCCCTGTTGAGATGTATGAATTGGTTGCATTGTATTCATAACTACGTTCTCTAGTATATAACCGCGCTTCAGCATTTTATTCCTCTGAATATTGTTGTTTATTGCAGCGAATTGTTAAAATCAGATAAAATTTTACGTCATATGCAGAGCTGTTTTTATAATTTTGTGACATTTTACTGAAAAGATTATTGAAATGATTAAAACTGCATATCTTGACAAGCGTTCCGACAAATGGATAAAATAGCTGGTGAAAGTGACAAAGAACAAGTATGACAATCAAAATTCGAGAAGGTTTGTCTGATTTGTTGGCAAAACATATTTTTCTTTAACTTTAACTTACTATTTCCGTACCTATGGAGGCGATATTACAGCTTTCCAGAGATGCATTTTACCTTTATAATTTGTTGATTGTGAACCTCATATGACAGTGTTAGGATGGTGGAATTACATAGAGATTCATAAAGAAAATGCAATCTCTTGTTAGCTAAGTTATAGGCAGGGACCTGAAAATTTCGCCAGTTCATTTTACGGCAAGCTAACACATGTGCATTTATCTGATGGTTGCGATTGAATGGCAGTTTATTCGACACGCCGAGGTGAACTCTGAAACAAACCTGCACGGGAACAAGCACCGAATGCCTCGCCACCTGGTCTGACTAACACTGAGGCCGCAGCCAATCAACAGAAAGCTGAGGCTAGAAAATACACAGGGCAGTGGAGTCTAGCCTGCAGATCGTTCAAAATGCGATTACTTTCCTGTCCCTACCTATAGACTATGTTCACTGTAACTCGCGCGCAGTATTTAGTTCTACAGGATAGCGTTGTAGCACGATTTAGTTCTACAAGATAGCGTTTTAGCGGCATCGTTAATAATCCATTGTTATGCAATCAGTAAATTGTGTGGATTTTAATACGGCAATCACTAAAGAAGTGATATATATTTTGAGAACATTTGAAAGAAATAATATCTGCTAAACATTTCCAGCTTTAGAATATTGTGCCACAGTCAAAGACGACAAATGTTCTCTAAAAACAATTCTAGTGGTTAAAACCAACTTTATAGCATTTTTTATGGATTGCTTATTAAAAACCGTTGGAATGTTTCGCATTAAATACGAAATATTTATTTTCTTTCTTCTACATATTTCAGCTTTTGTCCGCTGATATTAGTATTTCTTGTTTTATTCACTTTAGGAGTAAACAAGTAAACTCGGACAGAGTCATCTGTATTAAAGTAAACAGCTGATGAAAACAAACACACATTTCCTGACAAAACTAAATGAGAGCCGACTCAAAAAACACGGTAATGTAATACCCCACTGCTGCTTTAATGAAATGACTAGCTTGTTGCCGAATTTGCCGTGTCTGTATTCGATAGTCCTTAACCTTCATATAACTTATTGAGGGTGTTTGTTCTATTATTCTTGGAGACGATAGTTTTTTGTAGGAAAAATGTACCGTTTTCTAGGGTTATATGTACTGTACACTTGTCTGACAGAATACATAACTCTGTACACTGGGTCTGCATGAGTTGATGTAATTAGAATGTATTCAAGTTAGCCAATAATCAAAAGAAAACTTTCCAACAGACACACTACGTGGAGTGGAGTGAATAGTGGAGAGATTTGGGCGGCTCTTAACATCGAGGTCTTGAGAGCCGATGAGGGTGAAGAGAGGTGATTATGGATCAGCGCCAGAATGTAAGGGCGGGGAAAACGGGATATCCCCGAGAAAACCCACTGTCTAGCGGCATCGTCCGGCACGATTTCCAAACACGATATCCGGAGGCAACCTCGCCGGAAATCGAGCCCTGTTCGCCTTGGTGGGAGGGGGATTATCTATCCACTACACCACCGTGGCCCCCCGTTTGAGATAGAGTACTACCGTTTGGTGCATATACGGTGCCAACAGAAACAAGTGACAGTGTACCAGTATAACATTGTTCAAGTTATCCACATTTCTAAAATCGCAAAATCAAAGATCTTAGAAACGAGCAAACATGCCAGCTATTTTTAATCACTGTCCATATTCAACAAACTGTCAGACTAAATATGTTAATAACTATTTTCACGTAGGCTATGTCAAGACTCAAAACTCTCCCATAAGGAATCTCGTTTTGTTCTCGACCTGAGTGGAATAAACCTTACTTATGAATGTACCATATACTAACTATGAGGTGGGACAGACACTGGTGTTATGCCCATGTACCCGGCATTGGTCCATCCATCGCTAGTACAACTGTCAGAGTTAGTGACGAACGTGTTTTTTTACATATGGATTTTCACAGAGCCACCCTTTTATATGAAAAAAAGCACGTCAACTTGCTTGAGTATATTCCAGTTGCAATAAAACTAGGATAGAGGAGGCGTGCAAACATCTCAAAGTACTTGTTTACGTAAACAGTGTTATAACCTCAAATACTACCCACGTTGTTTTTGATAGTGCTGTTGGCAACAAAGTAATCCACTGTAGGAACATAAAGAGCGAATACTACGCAGATGCGCGCGCTTCCCTCAAAGTTATGACCCGGAAACCAAGTCACCTCTCGTCAGTGATTCATCACTCGCCAGTAATCTCAGCAGCCGTCAGTAAATATACGAATTAGTCCGGCATTCAGATAGTTGTACCGAATTCGGATGGACATAAAATATAATTTTATGACCTCTGAACCCAACTAAACAATATTTGGGAAGGGTGTCGTCTGATGCATTTCGCGTGAATTCAAATAATATGCAAATTATCTGCCATCATTAGAAAAATTTCTTTTTTTGCTCATACTTGCATCAGTTCTTGTTCCAGCATATTAATCTAGGTATGTTTTAATGGTAAAGGAGTTAATGTTGTGGGTGGAAGACATATCATGTCAGAGAGCTGCATTTGCCTTACGTCTTGACATTTTAGATGACAGTACATCGACTAGTACGTCAGACATGCTCGCAGTTCCTCTGCACGAACTTCCATTATTTACAGCCGTGAATGCAGTGGCCGCCTTTACTACAGTCACAATGAGCGAATCAGTTCTTCCGAGTGCCTCAACGCAGTTGCCACTTTTAAATGCCTTTATCGTTGCTGCCGTACCAGTACCCAATCACTGGACCACTGCAAATAATTGTCTTGTTTTTTTTCTACACTCGCGCCAATTTCAGTGAGTGTCATATGTCACCCACTGTTTGCCATTAAGGCACTGGCAGAAGTATTGACCAGTTTGTTAGATATCTCCTTGAGAAGAGCAAACAGTTTCGGACTGACTGTCTCTAGAGCAGTGTCCATACGTGTTTTGCACTCATCGCTGTATATGGAAGGCTGTTTGAATTTTGCAGTAATTATTATGGCTATCCTGGCCAACTCGTACTCATCTGTATCAGTTGCAAGTGCAGAATTGCTGACACTGTGCTGCAAAAAGGGTTGGAGCGGCTACAACATGGCCTGAGAGCACAAGAAAACCTGAGCCGATTATCTCCGAAAGTTTGGCGAGAAGTGGCTGTCACATCTGAGCTTTTTCACTGTTTTCAATGTAAATGTCAAATACCTCGCACGAGATCCATATTCTTGTTATGCCCATCATCATGATGGCAATAACTGCAATTATTGCTGGTTCAGTCTCAGCCTTTGCTGGATATGTGATGCTGAGGCTACAAAACATGGACACACAAAACTCTTCCTCGCACGAGATCCATGTTCTTGTCACGTCCATCTTCATGATGGCAATAACTGCAATTATTGCTGGTTCAGTCTCAGTCTTTGCTGGATATGTGATGCTGAGGCTACAGAACATGGACACACAAAACTCTTCTTGCGATCATCATTACATCTAGCGTCTGCTGCGTGTAGATCACTTACTGTAGTTACTACTCGGTTCTTAGTATTTTTTACAGTTGTCGTCTTGATGAGTGTTGCAAACATCCCAAACAAACTGCTTGAACAATTGATGCTCCCCGCATTCAGCAGGGCGGCAGAGAAATACTAGTCTCCAAAGCGCAGTTTTTTTTCGACAACACAACGTTCGCTGCAAGAAAAGGCAATTTTCACTGAAGTTAAATGGAGGTACGTGGGTTCAACGAAGCTGTGTTTACAATTGTACGATTCTTGAACTTAACCTCCGGTCCGTTTCAATACTCTCTGAATATTAGTCTTTGACATGTAGGAGGAAACACAATCCTTGTGACATTTGATAACGAGTTGCTCATCAGCTTGTCAACGAACTGTTAGGTCTGCTTCTGTGCTATCCTCCCGTTATTTTCTGGTGGTTATAATAGTATGGATACGACCTGATCTGAAAATTTTCACCGGCTTACTTGATTTGCATGGCTGGAAATAACATGTTACCTTAATTTTCCAATCTGCATCAATTTAAAAACAAAGCAAGGACAATATGTTATTAATGACAAACGAACATATTATAAAAGTTTCCCAAATAAAACCGTTCCAGCAGTGTAGTGTATTTGTTTTCGCAGTTTACCACTGTAATGCATATTTTGAACACTGTAACTGTCATAATGTGACCTAAGCAAGGCAATGATAAACGTTGTTTATCTCGCAAGCTGCTCACAATGTATTTAATTACGGCTGGCTCTCTCTTCTTTTTGGGGCCGGTTTTATTTTGGACATTCTTTATTTATAAATAAACATGGTTTTTCTACATATATTTACATCATATATCATAACCTATTGTGAAATAAGTAGAAATGTGGTTCAGATAACATAATAGTATGTAATTGTTACATAATTATATAATTCTGTTGCATACGTAATTATATGACTATGTTACAAACATAATTATATAATAATGCAAGTAATGTAAGCCACTTATATTTGGTAAATCATTTTTTTTCACCTGATTTCCTATATATGCTTACATATTTATCAAGTAACAATTGTTAACTGTACAACATATTCCTTGCCCCTGAAAGCATAGAAGTACACGCCTGTATTTCAATAATAAGGCACAAAAAAGACGGATGTAAACAAAATTAAACGTGTGTGTAACTATGGCAGCTAATATGCATATTAATGTATTTTTGCGAAATGCTCTAAGGTATGACAGCGACACTCTCGTCATATTGCTTGGAAGGGTCCAAATATGACAAAAATGTAGAAATGTTGAATGCGTAGTGAAAAGCAAGCTTCGCTTAGAAAGTGTTGTTTGAGAGCGGGCTAAATGTCGGTCATGTACATAGAGTGGACGTTCGTGTGTGGAGTACGAGCGAGGTAAAGGATGGCGGGCAAGGCAGGGCGACTGCAGCGCCACGCGCAGACAGCGGCGACCCTGGCAAACTGCGGCGTACACAACAGTCGGCGCGTTGTCCTAGGCTTGTCTGCCTCTGGTCTGTCAGCTATGGTTAGGAGAAGAGAGCGGCGGGGGTTGTGCCTGCCTCCCCCTTGCCCTTCCACCACCCTTCGTGCGCCGCTCCGAACACAACACAACAACATCGCAACTTGTTGCTTCCCTCCCTCCACTCCCTTCAACTCCTGTACCCCCCACCCCTGCCGACCCCCTCCATCAGACACTCCTTACACCAACACTACTGCATCCAGCAACACAGATTCCGACCACAATCCTCTATAGTCCATTCACTTACTACTTTCCTGGATCCCTGTAAAAGTTACACTTCCAGGATATATGTACCACCACCTCGTGCAAACATACATTAACCAAGTCTAGGAAATTACAGCGAAGCGACAACGCAAGGCATTCACGCGCACTCACTTTAATTATATTTTACATGAGGACTATCTCTTACTAGGTATTACCAACGTGCCTATTGCCTTGTCAGTTTTATACATATTAATTTTGAATAAAATTTTATGATTTATAAATGAAATATAACAAAAAGTTCAATTTAAATAAGAAAATAAGACACTTTTAAGTTAACATGTTGTGATGCATTACATATTTAGAAAACAACCGAGCATGTCAAATATGGGGTGATTTTTGAAAGGTTTGGAGAAAAAGTATGACAATGCCTAGGGCCACTGACTTTTCGCGTAAAAATCGGAGCGCACAGTAGACTTCAATACTATAGACATACCTCATCTGTTTTTATACCTCCATTGGCTGCTGGTGCCGTGTCCGTCTTTGACCAAGCCACTCAAGACTAAGTAACTCCGACACTGAACCTTCGTGATTCGTGCGCAAACGGTTAACACGGGCCAGAACATTTTGTAGCCAATCAAAGAAGCTGGACGACCCTACCATACAGTGCTTTGGACTGTATCTTGTCTCGAAATCTTTTCGCGAAATATCACTGCCCCCAAACAATACCTTGATATACTATATATACCTAGGGGCACCTGTTTTTCGCAAAAATATTTCAGGGCATGTTGTATTTCAAAGCACGTTAATTCACAACCTCTTTCGTGATTGGATCATTAAATTACGTGTATTATCTGTCTGGCCGCGAATAACGGACGGTCAGTATCGGAGAAACTTAGTTCTGATTGGCTCACTCATGTAACAGACGCTTTACACACAAAAAGAAGCCGCCAATAGCCAAACGAAGACTGCAAGTGTGCACATAGGATATTGAAGTCTAGCCTCTTCGTAAATCTTTTCGCGAAAAACCGGTGACCCTAACTATATCTAGTTNCAAACGAAGACTGCAAGTGTGCACATAGGATATTGAAGTCTAGCCTCCTCGAAAATCTTTTCGCGAAAAACCGGTGACCCTAACTATATCTAGTTCGTCTTTAGAGATACCCTACTTTCACGAAAAGATTTCGTGACTTGTATTTCATAACACTATAGCTCAGATTCACTTCCGTAAATTGACTTTTTTCATGTTAGGCGTCTTAGGTGTTTGCCTGCGAATCGCAAGCGTAATGCATGTGTCGGAATAACGTAATTCTGACTGGCCACTCAAGTAATAAAATGTCTTCTGACAAAGACACGCAGCCAATAAACAGGAGAACACTGCGTCATAGAGTATGTAGCAGGCACGGAGTTCTGTTCGTGAAAATCGGGTTTCCCTATCAATGCAGTATAATGTAAATGTCATCTGAAACAGCTTGCCCTCGCGAAAATTAGATACGGGAGATACATTGTAGATTGAGACTCTGTGTTTTCCTTAACGTTCATTTTACTAGAATACAGGTTCCAACATCTCTAAAGGATACATCGCAGATGTACCTGTGTAAGCCGTTATCATACTGTCTTTTAAATTAACGTGTTGACTCATGTGTCCTTGATACGGGGCAACCCGTTAACAGAAAATAAGGAAAATCTTACTTGGGCCTCGCTAACATGTTGGGAACCGCGATTTTCGTGAAATATTCTCCATATAAGATATATTTGAGTACCTTTCTTGCACACCCGTCTGCAGTTTCACTTTGGTCACTGCCCGCGTGTCTTCGTCAGAATAGCGAGCTGTTCAACTAAGCCAGTCTGAGTTACAATACTCCGGTTATGAAATTCTGTGATGCGCGTCAGGCACCAAAGACGCACAGCAGTAAAGCACTATCCAATCGCGAAATGTCATCTCAGTTGCAGTGTTCTGAAATGCAACTAGATAAGAACTCTTTTTACGGAAATCTAGTGTCCCATTTTGGGCCACTGTTGTTTTGCTGGCAGCACTATTTCAATTTTCGAAAAGTTAGGTACAATAAGATATGAATAAAAAATAATGTATGGTGCGAATATATTACATAAGCAAACTCAGTATGTCCACTTATAATCGTGGTACTTCGTTGACAATGTAAAGTACAATAAAAATCCACGGATAAATAATGAACCAAAAATAACAGGAAACTAAACAACTTGGAAGGGGAGAAATACGAAAAACTCCGTCAAGGTGTGCCGAATTTAATCATTGATAAAGGTGTTAAGAAATAATTACATAATGCAAAAATTAAGAAATAAAACTAAATAAGTATAACAACAGTTATGATAAATTGATATGTGTCATGAATTGTCACAGGGAAATAATCAACCTTTGATGAGTAACAAGTAAAAGTAAAATGTGCTATGACTAGATCGTCTACAATGCTCTCACAGGAAGTCAAAACTGATGCCCTAGTAGGAAAGGAGTTTGAATTCCGTTAAAGGACTTCAAAAAAATGGAAAATAGGTTGAACGGCGTAAAATGCCCTCCGAAAATGGGGAATGAGACGATGAACACAGCAAATTCTGAAAGCAAGCAGGCAAAGCCACTGCGACAGACAACCAAGAAGCCAAAGTAGAAAATGGAGTATGTTGAGAGGTGATAACTTTGTGCTGGAGGAAGGCAACCCAGCAATAAATAGTGTGTAGTGCAATGACTGCGCCATGTGCAAAGAGGAGTGTCACCAGTGGATAAACGATTTTGCTCGAGTATAACAATAACAATAACAAAGCTACTTTCCTCTACGTGGGCGAACATTTTTTTATGACGTTCTTAAAACCTTAGATGGTAGGTAGGCCTCAACATCTCGTTAACAGCAATAGCATTACAGAGAGAACAATAAATATATATGACAGTCGTCAGAAAATAGGTTCGTTTATTTCTACCAATAAAGTGCAGCTTGTGTAGTGCAGTATTGTGCAGCTACAGCAACTTTCTCTGTCGGTGCAGCTCATAGACTAAAGATGTCTCATATTTAGTCTCTGGGTTGCAGTTACACAGATAGGGTTGGAAAAAAACGACTTTCGTGCAGCTCTCAGCGCCATTTCGTTGCACAGTTAGCAACACGTATTTTTGTGTGTCTGATTTTTTCTTTTTTACGAAAGTGTAATTGAATTTGATTAGTTAATTTTTATTGCGATGAATTTTTTAGCATTCGTAATCCATATCATTAGCCATTAATGTGTAACATCATGTCTGCAGGATTCGAAATCCATATACATTTTTTTTAACTGTTCAGCAAATTTAACATGAAATATTCCCGGAAGCATCTAAGTAAATTCGAAATAAGCTCACGCTAATTTTTAGGGGGTATTTTTATCAAAAAAGATAACATGAAATATTACAGGTTACATTAAATTTATATTACTTTAAAATATGTTTTATTCCTTATTTTCATTCATGGAGTTTCCTAAACCATAACATACAATAATGTTTCAGATTTTCATTTCGTTACGTTTCCTCAATCCACCAATTAACAAGTGACAAATTAAAAATTCGCGCGTTTTTATTTGCGCTACACAAGTGACACCTCCTCGAAAGCTGGTGTAATATTGTGGTGTATAAACATGCCTCTGTAGCTGCACAAGGTTGGAAGAAATGACTATTTGAATGACTGTGATGTCACATCCGGTTGAAAGACCCGACATTTTTGGAATTTTGCTTGCCTGTGTATTTTAAAGAAATGAAACTAATTGCAAATACATACATGCCTTCTTTGGGACCCGAACTCAGGAAACCTCTTACCATAAGCTAGCGTGCAACCAATTTCATTACGGAGGTAGGATTCAGAGCATCAACTCCGGATGTAATCAATTTGATGTTTTCAATGATGGGGTTTACTAACCTGAATTATTTATAGGCCATTATTTTGGAAATAAGTGACTGAGCCACTCAAAACACGCACGTTTGCGTGGCTTAACGTAGCGCTTTATGTGGGAATAATTTGGTGGGAAAAGGTTGATAGGTTCAGAATATACGGCAAAATATTATATTTTCTCACCTGTCACTATTTTGCAAAAAAAAAAAAAAAAAAAGGCAATAGAGTATCTCTGTTTGCATAATTGATTTCACTAATGAATACTGTAAGCGTACAAAATTTGGTTGAGTTTTGTATATTTATATTAATGGCATTTGAAAAAAGGCATGCGCACCTTAAACATTTAGTTTACGTGTCCTATTGCAGCACTACTTGGGTGTAAAATTTGGTGGAAATCGATTGAACGATGGAGAGAAATCTGTGTATCTCAAAAAATCATTCGGAGCCGTGTTCAACTTCAAACATGTACACTGTGGTGCTACTTTTGCAACTGGGCAACAGATTTTGCAACAAATTCTGGACAACTACGGGCCAGTAACAAAGAGGAAGATATATGATTATAATTGTTTCTAGAGACCTGTGAAACTCCCGTTATATTTTGAAGACAAGTTANATGATAATTATAATTGTTTCTAGAGACCTGTGAAACTCCCGTTATATTTTGAAGACAAGTTATATTTTAATCATATGTAAGTTTGCACTATGTTAATCGTTGGACCATGTTTCATTTGGCACGCCCCGAATAACTCTACACCAATGCAAAAACACTTGATAATGGAGTGTCTGAATCATGTGCAATCTTCTCAGAAGGGGAATGTCTTCGCGTGCTGACAGCAGCCAGTGAACTAACGATGCAATCACAAGTATTCGCAGAGATGTGAAGTTTAGCGCGATGCCTAGTTATAATTCGCATTCTGTATGTCCCTTGTTATTACGTACAAACCATGCCAAATAAAAAACCTCCTTTTGTGATGGCAGCAGCCAATAAATTGCTTTGTATTTGTTTTTTAGCATAATATGTAGGCTATGGAAGAATTCATATTTAAGTTATTCTATGGGTCTCAATTATGTTATAATGCATGTTTATGTTTTGTTTTAGTTTTATTTTCGTGAGGTAAGAGAGGTTATGTGTGATTATGTTAGGTTGGTTGAATTATGTTAACTTAAGTCAGCATGGCATAATAATTTACATCACTATTGCCCAATATGTGGAGAATAGAGGATTAGTGAGTAATAGTGGCTTGTTGTGTCTCGAGTATGTGAAGTAGTGAAGCGTGATGATAGAGAGCGCATGTCGTGGAGTGGAGGATCTGAGGGCAGCGACGGGCTGTTGCAGGTGTCGTCGCTAGCGAAAGCGCTGAAGCAGCAGCAACAGCAGCGCGACAAGGAGGACAATGGCAAGAGCAGCTCACCTCAGCAGCAGGCGCCACAGCTGTCGCCGCAGCAGGCGAGTGCCGCACCCACGTCATCGCAGCCTCAGCCCAACACGCCGCAGCTGATGATGTCACCGGCGTCCGGCCTGCATCACATGCAGCAGCTGCTGCAGCAGCAGATCCTCAGCCCGGCGCAGCTGCAGTCACTCATGCAGCAGCACTCGCTCTTCCTGCAGCAGCAACAGCACCATCACCACCAGCAGGTCAGCAGACTACTCCTATCCTCTCCTCATTACGTCCACGTCTACTCAAGTTGGCANAGCACCATCACCACCAGCAGGTCAGCAGACTACTCCTATCCTCTCCTCATTACGTCCACGTCTACTCAAGTTGGCATCTTCAATGCTAAAGCATAGTCTACTCTTGCAAACATACCTAGGCTTTATTTACATTACAGACTCTATCCATAAAAACTTTCCTCTAGACAAGAAAGAAACATTTTGGTTTCTCTCTTGCAAATAACATGTGCATTTTGATGTTGCATTATTTCATAAATATTAGCTATCTCTGTGTGAACTAAGCATTAAAAGTTTGTCCCACTCCAAATTTAACACTGCCTGTCTCTAATAACTGTAANGCTATCTCTGTGTGAACTAAGCATTAAAAGTTTGTCCCACTCCAAATTTAACACTGCCTGTCTCTAATAACTGTAACAATAATGAAGATATTGCGACGAAATTTGCAGCAGACTTACTTTGATTTGAGTGAAATATAACAATATCATAATAAGTGCAATTGGTTAACAAATGTTTCGAAGATGTATATGTGTAGAGCAGTGGTAATGGTTGTCTCGAAGAAAATTAGACCAATTATTAGAAACAAGGAAATTTCGCGGATTCATTTGGCAACAAGCTCGAGCCTCAGTTAGTTGTTCATTGGTTGTTTCTCCACTTTCACCGGAGACCAGGTGGCATGGGATTCGGCACTCTTTTTCTAACGCGACACTTATTGGTTCAAATGCGCCCATTGCGTGACTTACAGACTGAAATACAATTAAAACGAAAGAGAAATGTATAAATGATTGAAGTCTAGCTTGTCCTCAAATGAATTCTCGACATTTCCGGGACTCCGCCAATCACACGCTGGTGGGAAATTGCACACGAACTACCACACTTTTCTGAATGAAAAGGCTAAGAGCGCCCCGTTAGCAAATAAGAGCACAGCTTCGGCGGTGTTTCACATTTATCATGAAGAAAAAGGGACTTGATGCACTGCATGGTGATTTTCACTTGCCCAAAGACGAGAGATTTGAGAATTTACATAACCTGAAAGCGAAATCGAGCTTTGTCGGGAAAAATTAATCATCCAGAATACTCTGATTTGCATTGGTAAGTGTCTGCAACGAGCGACATTATGCAACGTGTTTCACCTTGTCAGGCTCTCGTTGCATTCGTTGACGGTAGAGATACAGTACGCATAGAGCTTGGCTTGTTTTTGCTGCATGATGANGTCAGGCTCTCGTTGCATTCGTTGACGGTAGAGATACAGTACGCATAGAGCTTGGCTTGTTTTTGCTGCATGATGAGCAGTGCTTTTTGAAAATCCTGTTTCCCGAGAAAGTCGTCGCAGTGACTTCTTTTGAGAGGCCTATAGTTGGAGCCTTACATCTTCGACAGTCCCTGTGGCATCTTTGGACGAAGACAGATTTTCTACGGGATTCAGGTTGGGTGATTGAGAAGGTGTGTTAATGACTTTGGGACAGTTATACAAAAGCCAGCTCTTGACAATGTATGACTTTTGTTTTGGGTCATTATCTTGGTAGAACTTAAACGTGTTCCTAATGCCCAGATTATCATCCCGCTTGTGTAGGTTTGCTGTCAGGGTGTTGAGATGATCTTCCAATTACGTAGCATTATTCAAAATGAAACTTGAAAAAGCTTTATTATTAATCTATTTTCATTATATCAGTGTTCTTTAATATTTTGTATAGTAAAGTAATATAAATAGCATAATATTTTACAACTACTATTATGAAGTTGTCTATCATACTAAATTTTCTGCAACATAGTTTTTCCACAGTGGTCGTTAAACATTCCATTTGACTATGTGAGTACACGGGCTCGCGTACAAGACGTTGCCTTTTAGCTTATGCTGGCAGTGGGTCGGCGACTTTGTGTAGTAGGATAAGGAGCGGAGACGTCTGCCCGTCTCTTAACATCGGGATCTTGTATGATAGCGGTAACACACCAGAACCGCACTTCAGAGAAAAACCAACCGAATATTGGTTTGCATACGACCAAAAATATATACAGCTGCCCCAACAAAGTATTTTGTTGGGCGAACAAAACTGGAAAAGCCACCTAAGAAAACCTCTGTGTTGGGACGAAATAGATTAGACTGTCGACCAAAATATTTTGCTGAATTAACTGTGTCTATTTGTTTGGCAACTCATTGAATTGTCTTCGTCTGAAAATACAACTCGAGAGTTTATTTGTATTTCTTGTGATGATTAGGACAGTAATGGTGTTTGTTAATGCATTTATTGACGCCTAATAATGGTATAAACTCTCGAGTAAAGCAGTTCAACAGGAAATCAAAAAATAAAGCTGTAAAACTTTTAATATTTATTAGTGCACATTGTCCAGAATGTATATATTTAAAAACAGTCTTACTTCATCGGTAGCAGTCACATTTGCCGAGTTTGCTAACGCGTTGCGCTCGGGTGCCAACGACTAAGGTTCGAATCTCCCTTGTAATTCCAATTTTTTATTAACCAAAAATCTCTTTAATTTACGTAGAGCCGAACAAATCTTTAGTTGTGCCTACGAAATCTTTGTTTGCCGGAATCAAATAAGAAAACAAAATTATATTGTTTGTTTGATAACTTTTTTCTCAGTGCGTAGAGACAGACTGTTGCCAATGGATCTCATGTGCGTCTCACGACCAACGTTCGTCATGTCATTTTGAAAGTAAGCGTGGGAAATTATCACTATAGAAACGCACATAATCCGTTGTAAATATTATATCTCCTGCAACATAATAAAAGCTTTTATAATGTTTTAGCAGAGCTCGCATTATAGGTTCGTTAAAATAAGCGTGAAAGAAGTATAGGAGTCATAACTGGCAGATTACGAAAAAATTGACCCAGGCGGCAAACGTTCCAAAGAGACCGTTTTTATTTGTGGGTACTTTGAAGTTTATTTTCCCATTTAACTTTGATGTTCAAAAATTGTTAAGAGAAAAGTAACTTCAATAATAATTTGTTTCGTTTTTTTTTTTTTTACTTAAAAACTATTTAATGAGATTAAACAGAGCGTGGAACACTTAAATAAAATTATATACATTNTGAAAGTAAGCGTGGGAAATTATCACTATAGAAACGCACATAATCCGTTGTAAATATTATATCTCCTGCAACATAAGAAAAGCTTTTATAATGTTTTAGCAGAGCTCGCATTATAGGTTCGTTAAAATAAGCGTAAAAGAAGTATAGGAGTCATAACTGGCAGATTAAAAAAAAATTGACCCAGGCGGCAAACGTTCCAAAGAGACCGTTTTTTTTTGTGGGTACTTTGAAGTTTATTTTCCCATTTAACTTTGATGTTCAAAAATTGTTAAGAGAAAAGTAACTTCAATAATAATTTGTTTCGTTTTTTTTTTTTACTTAAAAACTATTTAATGAGATTAAACAGAGCGTGGAACACTTAAATAAAATTATATACATTNGTTTTTTTTTTTTACTTAAAAACTATTTAATGAGATTAAACAGAGCGTGGAACACTTAAATAAAATTATATACATTTATATGTAATATGCATATAAAACTGAATTAGTAGCTAATTATGTCTTTAGAATATATCAATTAAGGACACTAAAGTTATTTTCAGTAATTTTTTGAGAGCTTCTTATTCTTCCTTGAGTCTCTTGTTTGAGAATGAGTAGTGTTTACATCAAACATATTCTGTATTCATATAATATTCATGTGGCTAGAAATCCTTGTCACTCCTTTTGCTTAGGAAATACTTCAATTGTAGCATGCGAAGTAATTTTCTCAACTTTTCTTTCGACGGATATAATACTACAATCTTTGAAAGTTTCTACATCCAGAGTGGCAGGACGATACTCTTTAATTATCTTCAATGAACTCTCCACGCTTTCTGCGCCAGCTATGTTAATAGGCAGTGTTAGAAACAGTCTGAACAAGCTACTGTACTCTGGAAAACTGCACATCAAATCCTTCTCTATGATGAATTCTAGATACATGAGTGGACTGCCGTTGCAGAAGTTATGATCTTGAGAGAAATACAAATAATCAAATCTGCTTAGTTTGTATTTAGAATCACTCTTAAAGAAATTCTTGTATTTATCTATCAACACGGCCACATTGGTTTCAAAATTATCTGTTTTAATGCTCGCAGCTTTTCAGTCATTAAGAATCCAAAAACGTGACCGATCTGTTCTAATGCAGTTGCACGTGGCTGCAGTTAACTGCGCAATACATCCAACACATCGCAGTAACTGGCTCAGGGTTTATCAGACGTCTCCAGTAGTGCCAACGTGTCAGAACAATATAACCGCGCATTTGTACCGATCAAGTGAAGCTATTCTTTTAGAGAGTACAGATAAGGCTAGTTTTGACTGGCAGCACTTAAAAAATATAACTGTCGTTTTATGAAATTATTACTTGCATACAAAAATTTTTCACACGACAGTCCAAGTTGTATTTTTTGTTGAGGCTTTAACCTTGACACAATTTCGCCACCGGATGATTTTATCTGCTATATATCATAGGCGTATGCCCGCAAATAACAGACGTCCAGTACCTGAATAACCTAATTCTGATTGGCACAGTCAAATATACCTAGAGATACATTAATTTCGTGAATTAATTTCGTACCAGCTTAGAGTGAGTGAAGAGATGATGGTGACTAAAGTGAGCATGGATCAGCAACGGAATGAAAGGGCGGGGAAATGGGAGATCCCCGAGAAAACCCTCCGACCAGTGGCATCGTCGGATTCCCACATGCGAAAATCCGGGAGTGGCCCAGCCGGGGATTGAACCCGGTTTCCCTTGGTGGGAGGCGAGCAGGCTAACCGCTCGGCCACAGTGGGCCCCGAAGGGACAAGGGGGCAACTGCTCATTTTCCCCTGTTAAATCTGCCACTGGGAACCTGCATACTGGTGTGTAATGTAGCATAGACCTTCACTGTATGTAGTCATGGACAGTGACTTTTGTTCCAAACGCTCATTTCGAAAGTTCTGAGTTTACCGTGAACAGCGTGTACATAATATTGGTAGCTACTGTAGAGGGAAGATGGCGGAGAATGGTGAATCGAGCTGCTCAGAAGTCACTCTCAATTTCCCAACTGATCTTCCAATAGCTCTATTGAAAGCAACATGACTGTGATTTATGATTAGAACACTCTTTATGTTAGCAAGGGTTTTTTTAGATGTTTGTATTCATTTTCTAGCTTAGTTTTAATATAACAAAAATATACTAAATTTATAGGTGACGTAAAGGGAAGACTTTTAAAACCAACTGCTGAAAAAAATCACCCTACATTAACTATGTATGCACACATTATTAGACAAGCTCCTAGTTATGTTAGCAGCGAATAATGACAAGTAGTTCCAAGTCTTTAGGTTTTATTACGAGTGTAATGTTTAAACTTATGGCAAATTAAGTTCATTTTTTATCCTTTATACAGATTAGAGTACTAATGTGTATATTTTATAAAACATTTACCCGCCTAACAATTTTTACATTTTCATTTGACTAATGAATGAATAACGTCACCAGGTCCACGACAATTTAAATCTTACATAGAGCGGAATGATATAAACTGAGGAGAAGAGTAGATGTTTGGCAGGGCTTTACCGTGATGGCCAGCATNGGAATGATATAAACTGAGGAGAAGAGTAGATGTTTGGCAGGGCTTTACCGTGATGGCCAGCATAGTTGCGCAGATGGTGTTGAGTAAGAGTTGCGCTGGCATGTGATGTTGCAGCAACAGCAGCAGTTGGCGGAGCTGGGCCGCAAGCAGCTGGAGCAGGCGATACAGCAGCTGCAGGAACAGCTGCAGCTGAACGTGATCCAGCAGACGCACCTGCTGCAGGCAGCTGACAAGAAGAAGGCGTCGGCACCGCTGCAGCAGCTCGCTCTGCAGCAACAGCAACTGATGCAGCAGCTGCAGATCATGCAGCGCCAGTACGTGCTGCAGCAGGGCATCGGAATGCAGCCAATGGTGCTGGGGCAGCAGGCCGGCGCAGGTAGGAGCTCCGTGCCTCACCTCCCGGGCAGCTCTCGTTGGGGCGGTGGGCTGCTCTAGGCTTCTCTCTCTGGCGCGTGAACTCCCTCCAGCCTTCTAGAAGCCACGCGGCCTCACATGCTACCTCGTGCTCTTACTGCTCCCTCACGTACGGTTGCCATACTCTGAAGAGCAAAAAAGAGCACTCATTTACCGATGNACCTCGTGCTCTTACTGCTCCCTCACGTACGGTTGCCATACTCTGAAGAGCAAAAAAGAGCACTCATTTACCGATGTCTGCATCCAACCATAAATAGCTGCGATGAATGTTATAACAAAAATTCCATACCTTAAGTATACAATTGTCTACATGTTGCACAGAAAAATTTATTTTGCCAATACTGTACACTACGACGTTCAGTGCAGAATGATCTTCCCTGTGGGTCAATTATCCCTAAACTATGCTACTGCTCTAAGTTGTGATTGCTTAATGTCACAGATNCAATGATCTTCCCTGTGGGTCAATTATCCCTAAACTATGCTACTGCTCTAAGTTGTGATTGCTTAATGTCACAGATCTCCGAACACAAAGCCTACAGATTATTGGTTGCGATAACGAAACAAGTTCTTTGTCATGTTATGTACAGCACGCATCAGAAATGTGCTCTTTGCAACTGCTGAAACCGTAAGTTAATATGGGAATGAAAGTGTTAGAGGTTGAGCTCTCTTTTATTTGCCACAGATACGAGCATGCCTGCGTTTACATACAATTCAGTCTCATTCGAAAAAAACTCCACTTATACTCAAACAAGAACAATTCATTTGTAACTAGACGGAAAATTTTCCTTTTATTTTCGCAAATTCGTCGCGCACAAAACCATGTGCAACATATCGTTATTTTGGAAACAGAAGATGCTTGCTAGGGTCATTATGTGATGCCATTCTTAAAAAATAAAAAAAATTTCAGTAACATAATTTATTTATTATAATTTTTTTAGTGTATCCGACCAGTAACCCCGGAAATTTCTCCAAATTTTTAAAAATTCCACCAAAAGAGAAATTCTAACCCTAAAAAAGAGACATGTCCACGAAAAACCGGACATATGGCAAACCTGTACTATAAGCCATCAACGAACAAAATATGTGTACTTCTACAATCGCAAAAAAATTCCGAAACATGTTTATGAGTCATGTCAAATATTATGCAATATATCACACTCAAATATGCATAAAATATAAAAAAGTTTGAATACCAGGAAAGCGACTTCATAGGCAATTTTACAGCAGAACTGAGTCACATGTTACTGATTTGTAGCGAAACAACTGTATAAGAGCAGGATCCTTGAAGAAGGCACTATGTAATGAAGGCTATAACAAAAGGATATTTTTCTAGCTCGCATAACATCACGATTAATATTATATACCTCACAAAAACGAGCATATCATGGTTTCATTGTAAACACATTCAAGGCATGTATTGCTTTTATCAATTGTTACGTTAATTTCAAGAGATAAACATGCCATAATCCATCAAATTACTCTGCAGTTTAAATTTATTCATAAACAGCAACACACTCTGTATCCGTGCACGAAACATGGTTTTCTGTAGGAATCAGGCAACATAGCATGCAAGAATACGAGAAGTCTCGGAGAGAACTAATGAAAGAAGAGTGTAGCAATAAAATGAATGCCAAATAATAAATAACATGCGAAGTGTGCCCGTTTATAGGAGGAAGAAAATATTTCGAATCTCACTGTCTTATATAGACTATATAATAAAATGATGTACACAGTAGGAGTCTGTCTCTCAAAGCTTGTATGTATTTTCTGAAATGCGGTATACAAGGAAAGCAGTTGTGTTTTTGTCTTGATATCTGAAGGAAAAATTATAAAGGGGCATATGTATTATACAATATATTTTATCTCTAACATATGCAGATTTAAGTGTTCCGAGATTTTGAATCTGAAGTAATAGTTATATTTGAAATAAGTGATCATATCTGAAATTAATTTTTTTAAAAGTACTGCAAATATAAGAGATTATAGTTATGGCTTTCCTGAAAGTTAATATTAAAACATGTATTTAATACTGTGATTTACAAAAGGATTTTTTATATATATAGTGCTCTGTAAAAATAAAACGACACAAAATAAAAAAGTACATAAGAAGCAAAATATTTGAGATTATGTTGAAAAATATATGGGCTGGTTTTATGAATTCTATTACACATGTTATTAAAAATTATCATAAGCAGTACTGCATGACGTNAAAAATATATGGGCTGGTTTTATGAATTCTATTACACATGTTATTAAAAATTATCATAAGCAGTACTGCATGACGTCAATTATAGACTTATGAATTTAATAACTAACAATATATTATGTACAGTAATGTTCAACATCATCGAAGCAAACAGTCGATTTCACGAAGTATCTGTGACTCTTGAAAGACAGTTATTCTAAAACAACGCAAGCTCATCGAATGATTGAATAAATCAGCAAATATAAAAATTGTATGGCAAAAAAAAATATTTTATTTAAATATTTATTTTAAATGAGAAATTTCAAAATAATATTGTTCATTATTTCTGTTNAAAAATATATGGGCTGGTTTTATGAATTCTATTACACATGTTATTAAAAATTATCATAAGCAGTACTGCATGACGTAAATTATAGACTTATGAATTTAATAACTAACAATATATTATGTACAGTAATGTTCAACATCATCGAAGCAAACAGTCGATTTCACGAAGTATCTGTGACTCTTGAAAGACAGTTATTCTAAAACAACGCAAGCTCATCGAATGATTGAATAAATCAGCAAATATAAAAATTGTATTGCAAAAAAAAATATTTTATTTAAATATTTATTTTAAATGAGAAATTTCAAAATAATATTGTTCATTATTTCTGTTCTATTCTGTATTCAGGATATGAAACGACTAGTTTCGATTTATTTAGATGTTATGGGGTTGAAAAAAATTGTTGATAAATGAATAATATATCCTGAATTTTGGTTCTACGCAAGTCAATGAAAATTAAAAAGTGTAATATTTCAAAAACAAACAAATGTTTTATGGTTTTCGTGCAGAATAATGGTCGATGTAAAAGTTGCAACAATTATGATACAACATTAATATTTTTTCCAAGTTCTTGCAACAAAACGTTGTAATGCATTATCACGCAAATTACAATAGTCTGTACAGTATTTGAAAATGAATTCATTTCTGGTGCTAAAGAAAGTGATAATTAAATTCATATTCTAATTTTATTAACTGCTGTTTTACAAAAACGCAATGGTTGGTAACCCCACCTGACAACCGACGTTTACACAAAACTTGAAACACGCAAATATGAAGAGTCATTGAAACATCATACAACCAACGCTTACCAAAACTTTCCGAAAGAAGTAATATCAACAATTGCGCGAAAATTGTTACTGCAATAATTAATTAAATTCATGTATAATCCATAAAACAGGAAGGAAGTTTCTAAAAGATTATTTCAGACTGTGTGCACTATTATGAGAAATATCATGATTTGTTCTTTTCTGGTCCCTCTAGTTGCCCCAGAATGTTAGAAAATCTTTGGATGTTTTGATAAAGATAACAGAATTTATGAAGTATATAGTGTTGAAATGAAATTGGTATTCTGAGAATATTTTAATAATTACATAATGTACACTGCTACTGAATCAAGCACTGAAAACGTTGACTCTACGAGACAGTATAAATAATGTCATATATTTATCTAATTTTGTTCAATACTTATTTCTTATCTGGCCACTGCGTTTCGAAAAGTGATGCAAGAATTGTCAATTTCAAGAGGATTATAATCGTCACAAACCTGCGCTCTGCTAATTTATATAAAATGCAGATTTCTTAATAAGATTTGAAGTAAATCAAATTCTAACATCTCAACAAATGGAAATTTACCCGATGGCCAAATTTGAAATTCTTCAAGTCTTTCGTTACGCACTTACGAGTTAAACATTCACTCGCAATACATTGGGCAAAGTTGGTTTCCTCTGGAAAGATAAATAAAAGGGACCTATCAACTCAACATGAAAGAAAAAAAAATGAAAAATGTATAACGCAAAGTTTATCGCACTTCGACAAAAAAAATTTTACTACTATTTTCCGCTATATATGTGTGTCCCGACAAAAACGTCATATTGATGCACGATTGTCTGAACATAATATGTGTCTTTATTGAAGATTTATGGTGCAAAATCATAGCATATAAACGTGACAGTAAAACAAAGGAAACCATTATGATGGGTTTACGTTTTATTGCAATAAACTGCAAGCTGTTAATAAATAAATATATATATATATATATGCCTGCAATATGCTACTACTTTCTCTGAAACTAAAAATTTTATGGAATCATTAAGTCACAAAATAATATCAAATAGCATTTTGGGTTACCAAAATATTAAACTAATGATAGTATTTCATCTCAACTCGAAAATGTATATACGTTTAAAATATTTACTATGAAGATATTAATAGTACTTGCGTCAAGCCTTATAGTGCTTCATGGAACAGAAAGGAAAAAAGAGACTCTCTAAGCATATATGCATTGTCAGGAATGTCAATTTACGAATGTACAGTTAAATAATTACGAATGTTACTATTTCCAGCAACTTCACTGAAACAGGACACCTGTAACTGCCAATGCTTCCAAATGGGGAGTTATATATTTGTTACACTTGTTATGAATGAAAATGTAAAATGGAAGCAAACTTAAAGTGAGTTTTTCAGTTATGGTGAAACGTAAAAGCTATTTACGATACAAACGAAACATATAGCAAGAGGGACTAAAATAAAAATCGGTTAAATGGTTTCTACTGCAATGCAAACTAGATATTTATATTTTATGATACTTATATATTTTTGCTTAATAAAATCGTACTGTATAAAAAATTTTTCTCTAAATATAATTTTTCGCACCAAATCCAAGACCAAAAAAAAACATCTTTATATAATAATTGCATCAATTATTTAATACTGCCTGAAAAAAATTAAACAAATCTGCAAAAAAGAATTTATCAAATTCTTTTATAATTAGTGTTTGCTGATTCCTAGCAAAGCAAGATAATCTACTCGGAAGATATTATACAACAGCAAACCAACGTAACTACTTTAAAGAGCAGTTCAGTATTTGAATTAGAGAATAATAAATATGTATCTACAAATGTTAATAAACATCTATTTAATTTTGTATGTGAAAAAAATCAATGACCACTTCCATAATGCAATATCTGCAGTCATTTACCATTTACTTTATTTATAATTTCGAGAAATGCAGATTCATTTGTAAGTTCAAAATTGAAGTGAATTACTTAAATTTTTTACTTTATAAGAAAACAGAAATATCTCAAAATTTTAACGCAATTTTAGCACAGCCAAGATATGTGCAAAAACTTTTCAAGTGGTCAATAATAAATGGGGTCATGTTCTTGACTTTCCTTATGTGTATTTAGAAGAGAAAAATAAGTTTTTTTATATTCAGTATGCATAACGTTAAAATAACTGTTTTGTAGGGGACAAATAATATTTGTATATTTATTGTGTGCACTTACGTATCTCTTAGTATTTATCTTATATGTCAAATCAGATCTTTATGTTATGCTGTGACAGTCAAAGAAACTTTTCCAGAAATTTAATTCTGGCTTGATAAAATACTTTTATAGAAACACGTATTTCAAAAGAACAGAACTACTAAAAAAAATGCTTGGAAAGATAATATTTTCATAAATGATTCATATATATTTCTCCTAGGCTTCTTTTTGAGGCAGGAACGCAATAAACTCTCTAAATTAGGCATCTTCAATATATTTATTTTAAAAATATTGTTTTTGGCGAGGTGGTTAATAATAACGAGGAATTCAAATTTTGAAGAATATGTTATTTCAAACAAGATATATACCAGTGAAGAAATGTCTAAGTGAAAAGCAAACTATGACACAATGTATCTGTAAATTATAGCGAACCAAAGCGTTCTATTTTTAAACATCGTTATAACATTTTTGCATTGTTAGAAGAGTAAGTCTAAAGTTTTTCGCTCAAACAATGAGTAAATTTGAAAACTGTTTTACAGTTACATTTAGAACTATGATAATTGAACTGATTGAAAGGGCACTGTTGTATTATTTTATCATACATGACTGGTAGGAATCTAAAGGAAAAATATTGATAGTGCTGATAGTCATGAGAAGAGAAAAGGTTTTGAATATAGTGGAAGCTATCTGCAACGCTCCAAACGTATAAACACGGCCGCAGAAGCAAAGTACATGCTACGACAGTGTTTGTGAAGGCCGAGGAGTGGAACTACCAAGGGGACGAAGGCAAACAATGGACAGTTTCTGGGTAATGACTTTCCTCTTCTCTCCAAACAGACCTGAGATGAGCAAGTCAGTCAAACAGCTATTAAGAATTGAACAAGACTAACACGAATGCCACCAAGTCGTGGTAACAAAGTTCTTCGGCTTTTACAGAAACTTTAAGTCGGCAACTGGGACCATCTGCTGTTCAAACAATCATCTGAAGAGCTCTCATGTTTCCATCATGCGTAAAACACACTCAAGTGTCGACTTCAATTTCTTGCAGTGTTTTTATTTTGCTTCAATTTAAGCCCAAAATGACCTTTAATCAGTATCACAAAGAAAAATACCAACCAATAATATTTTAGTGGCATACATTCTAAGATATTTATTTAATTTTACGAATTACTTACAAAAATTAACTCGTTAAACTAGAAGAAATTAGTCGAGCAGTAATATGAAGGAGGAAGGCAGGCGTATTTCCAAGATAAAAAGACCTCACTGATGCCAGAACTATTTCCATGACAACCAAGACAAGACCCTAGTTGAGTTAGCTGAAGAGGGAACAAGACTTCTGCCACGGACGTGTTGAAGGTATGTTTCCTTCCTGCCTTAATCCAACACCACCTCCGCCCTTCCTCCATCCCCACATGCCTTCGCCAGTGTCAATATGAGGTCCAGCTCTACAGCAGAGACATTCTCAAGCAAGTTGAAGTCTGCACTGATGTGGGTGTCAGAAGGGCGTAGGTACCGCGTGTAGACCTTCCTGTCCTCCACCTCATCCCGCGCCCTCGCCCCTTGTGCACCATCCTGCTCCCAGACCTCAACACGGTCGTCCGGAGGAGATGCCTTGTCGCGGTGTGCAGTGAGCGTCTTCACTCGCCAGGTAGACTCGAGCTAAGCCCACGTCCCACAGAGCTGCCGAGGGAACTATCTATAAGCCTGACACCCACTCCAGTGCCTACTTTAACTCGAGCTGCTTCTCACATCCTCTAACTTAGATGCTGCTACCCTTCCCACCATTTGTCTGCGTGTGGCCACTGTATTTGACCAGTTTGTTTGTTGCAGGAGTGTCGGCGAGTGATGTACCTAGTCCTTGGAAGGAAGTGCCAAGCGAAGGTCTGGAGCCTCACCATAACACTGTACCACATAAAGGGATCGCTGGACTCAACGGTAACTCACTCCTGCATTACTTTCTCGCTAGCTGTTGCTGCACATGGTTTCTCGCTTGCACTAGTAGGCTACATGTAGTCTGTTTGAGTTGTATTTCTTTGAAATGAACTTGTATTTACAACACACTAAAAAGTACAAATCATACATTGGCAGTTGTTAGAATAATAAGTAAGGTACATGTTACAAAATATATTACTGAATAATTAATTTCAGGAGTCATCTGAATGCAAAAATATGCAACCATCTCAGTAGGTTTTATGTTTGTCACAGTTCTTGAAATTGCTTAGAGAAAAAAAATAGTGTTCGATAAGCTTTCTGGAATCTGAATTGAAAATATATACACCCATAAATTTCAGTGCTTTTTGATTTAATACCAAACTTTAAAATACTAGAAAACAATGTGATCCGGTGTTCAACATGTATGTATGATGAATTAAGGCAGGCATAGTAAACCATGCAAATTAAAATCTTTATTTTCAAATAATCTAATTATCATCTTGTCCCATTGAATCTTCACTTTAATGTAGTAACTGTTTGCAATTATTGATATTAAAGTACTCTCTAAACGAGCGTATGATATTAATTAAATGGCCACACATTTGAAATATATGTCTTATAAAAAAATTGATAAAGAATGCTATAAAATATAACATTCCTGAAGTAAGATATTTATGAAAGTATACAATGATAACAGTATAAACTTCATTGTCGGGGAAGGGCAGTCCATGCACGAAGCCGAGTTAAATATGTAAAAGTAAAAATTACATTTAAACAACTGTGCTTTATTGAATGCTAACACCCCATGAACCAATCCACATTTCAGATTCATTATTTTAATTCCATAAGGGGTTGAAAATATAATGGGCAACAATTAAATTTATATGCATTAAAAAGAACAACTAACTTTTACTGTATAAATAATTTGGGTTGTTTTAATTGAAAGAACTAAATATCAGAGCTACTGGTAAAATTTTAGATTCTCACGAAGTGCCGAGCATGGACGATCTTGGATGCACTAAAATAGAATGGGGAAAATATGACATCTGCTCGCAGACAGAGCATCTGTACATTCAATTACCAAATCAATAGCCAATTGTGCAAAATAAGAACAATGTAAATAATTAGGTATACCGATATCTTTATTACTTAGTGGCCAAGGTAAACGTTAAAGTGCGTGCAATGTGGAAGAACTTTAAAGTACCATACTCATAACCTAGGACGTAATGGGTGCAATAACAGTGCATGCCACTTATTTAGAACTTATGTACTGGCCAATGGCATAACCACACTGCCTCATAACACACTTAACCTGTTATGTAAAGATAGATGAACAACTGTCCTACAACTACATTTATGACATTAATAAACTCAGTCGTACCAGCACATCAAACTTCATACTTGAGCTGCTGCTGATGATGTGACCATAGAATGGCTAAGGCAGATATGTAACTTCCTATTGCTGTGTTTTCAGGAGGACTAGAAAAAAACCGAGTGTTAGGCGCGAGTTTCTCAGAGCGTAGATATATCAGCCATATATTACTCCCTGTCTCTCAATGGCATGAGTCGACGATATGTCTGGAGGACTGAGAAAACTTTCTTCGTCATAATTGTGATGTAATGGGCTTTGCCCTAGCATCGTCTCGTGCTCAGGAAGTGTAGCAAGTTGCGACCGAGATGCCGGGAGTTCTCTGTTTTAACACCCTCGCTCAGCTGTGCTGCTGCGGTCCTACAGTATGCCCTTACTTGTGCCAGTTGCACCTTCTACCCTTTCAACCGAGATCAGGTGACCTTAGTTAAAAATGATCAATGGTTCAGAACTACAGGCGTTTCACAAACAAAATCTGAGGTTCCTTGATCTCAGATCATATGAACCGAGGTTGAGCATAACATTAGATTTGATGTATCAGTGTGCAGGACATTGCTGTTCAGTTCCTATTGGCCAAAAAATTGTCACGTTAATGCATTCTTCTGAGAGTATTATTTAAAAACACAAAAACTAGGAGCCGTAACGCTGGCGTTTGTTCCTTGTTTTTAATTTTTGCTGTGTCGCAAAACTCGTTTTTCTTTGGGGATGCTTTGAAACTATATTACAATAACACGCAAAAATATTTTTTACATACATATCTAATCTCTGCGTATGATAAATAGGATGCCAAATAAAATTTTATTTCGTAAGTACAGACTACGATATTTCGTGGATACACTCGGCATCAATCCAGGCTAACAATATTGTGTACTCGAGCTTTAGAAAGTTGTTCAATAGCTAATACTCCAGTTTTAGCGCAGACAAGGGAGCACGGGATTTGTTGCTCATTTACTTGCAGGGTAGTTATTCGTCCAGGGTGTGGCTTACAAACTGCGATCCAATTGAAAAAGAAAGCCTAATGTACATGTGTTTGAAGTCTAGCTTGTCCTGAAGTTATTTCGCCAAATTTCTGGCT
The DNA here is from genome assembly GCA_002778355.1 of Clitarchus hookeri. Classification (NCBI taxonomy): domain Eukaryota; kingdom Metazoa; phylum Arthropoda; class Insecta; order Phasmatodea; family Phasmatidae; genus Clitarchus; species Clitarchus hookeri. Next base: position 362,190 of record NQII01001190.1, on the reverse strand, counting down.
CTCTATTCATAAGTATTGTTTCTTAGAATAGGCTCTACACCTATCTGAGTTCATTCATGTCTGTACTATGTTGTAACATACTTACCATTTTCCACAATATTTTTGTGACCAAATGCATTGGCTTACAAGCAAAAATTCAGTAAAAAATAATTTTGTCACCGAATATTCAATTTGTAGATGATTTTATTTCCATGTAATATTTACGTTTAAGAATATTTAAAGTTTATAAATATAATATTGCATTATTTTTCTTAACGTAAAGACACAATCACACTTGCACACATTACACTAAAGTTTTCAGTAATAAATGCAATGTATGAGGGTTAAATTATTTGCGGCAAAACACTTATTCCAAATCAAAATTGAGTAGCCAATAATCTCGATATCATGATATTGCACATAATCTCTGAATCGAGGTCCGTGCAATTTTTCTGGCTGCTGATCCTGGATCATGTAATAAGAAGATCTTCTATCAAATCTTGAACTTAGTTTCTGCAGCTGGTCATTAGTGATAATACCTAACACATTAAAAATTAGTTGGTAGACTTTATATGATGGGCATGCTGTGTTTATCGTAAGTACCCTGTTCAATTAACTAGAACTGTATATTACATAATGGCGCAAGCGCTCTTATGTTAACACAAAATCAAGATGACTGCTGAGAAAAATGCAACATCATTTCACTTAAGCTGAAGCAATTGGGTTAGGCCTGATGATGACTCTTCATGGGATTTATGGCCACAACCTGCTGTGACTGAGTCGGTACTGAATTCATGGTCTCCAGCAGACGCGTCAGTTAATGGGAAAAAACAATGTGATCCGGTGTTTAACATGAATTAAGACAGGCATAGTAAACCATGCAAATTAAGATGTATATTTTCAAATACTCTCGTAGAGTATTTGGCGTCCCTAGTGCTGCAAAAATCACCGCTCCAAAAATTTATTTCTAAAATTATTTGTGTCAGTATTAACAAACATTGTTTCATATTCATATGTTTTAACACAAAATTGTTACACCAGTATAATCTTTACTATTTAATATTATTACTAACCTCCATTTTTAGTAAATAGATCCCTATACTTAATGTACGAAACTTTATAAAATTTGTTTTCTTTAAGCGGCCCCTGTGTAGAGTCTTTGGCACCCCCTAATGTGACTGGGGGCGATGCCCCTTTTCCAATGTCCTTGATAACCATGGCTTTCCAGAGGAGAGGCGACCCTAGCTGTAAAAACTCACGAGGAAACAATAGCAATATTCGCCAAAAAAAATTATGAAAACCCTTAGTCAGCACTGTAACTTATACATTTGTTATATTACTTCCATTTTCTTAATGTGTAATATATTAAATCAAGGGGTTTTTTTTATGGTTTTTTATAAGGAAACAATTCATTACAGTGACTGACTGTCTCATTGCACTGTCATTGATCACTGTTTCCGGTGCCTTTATGGTATGTAGTTAAACACAAGTACGCCACATTCTGATACAAATTTCACTGGTTATTAACTACAGTACCGTCGCCTGTGGTTCCGTTACTGCTAACGAGCACTGATGGTAACTGGCAGTGGTTTTCGCTAGCTGCTGTGTAGTGCCATGTTCAAGAATAAAACAGATACTGATAACTGTTCGTGGAGTTCGTGCAATATCAGTCAAATCCGACATTGGTGGGTGATTCAAGACACCTATAAAAAATATATATTTAATTCCCACACAATAAATCCTGCGAAATTAAAAATTAAATTCTAAGAAGTTATATGCCATGTACTATTCCTTCTTATTGTAAATCTTAAATATTTTATTACATTTGTAACAAGATGAAATGCCACTATCAGGTAAGTAAATTATAAGCAAATTTTAATTTAAGTTTTCTGAATTTTTTGCATGTCCTATTGTACTCATTTATACTCAGCATATTGGCTACTTTCAATCCGAGCATTTGTTAACTGCAATTTTTTTGACCCAGGGCAATTAGACTGTACACATCAAAGTTCTGCAGACTCAAGAGAAGCATCAGCTTTCTTGTGACAGTCCTTCTAAGATTTTTCGTTGTTCTACTGCTTTGACTAACTCTCTTTCCATTGTAAGTATACATTATATTCCTAAAAGTTTTATTCGATCACTTCCATATATAGTATGCGATGTCTGTTTCATGCTATGCAACACTAGCTGGCCAACTGTATCTCATAAATCTCGTAGAGTTTTACCTGCTGTAAGGAATATTTTCATCAGTCAGACACCAACATGTTCACCCAGAGGTTGGACAACACACCTGATCGCATCTTTTAAGTCATTGAAAATCCACTTTGATTGTATCATTTTTATTACACACAGTCAAATGTTTTCGACTCTTTTCTTGGTGTGGCTTGTTGTATATGTATTATGAACAAGACAAATACACTTAGGGAGAAGTCTGCTTAGCCGTACTAATACTATTTGTTAGTTTGTAATATTTTGTGCAGTTTCCTGCGGCATAAAATCAATTAAATCTCTTTGGCTAGGCACTCATATACCTTCCTTCTTGCTGTAGTGGCGCATTGTGCTTTTGTGTTTCATGCTCCTTGGACATAAAGGTCTGTAACAAATGAACCTAGTTCACGCGAACGCAACCAGTAGTTACCTACATGAAAAACCTTTTTTACAACAGATTCGTCAACAGTATTCCACTTTGCATGTCCTGCAGGTCCAGAAACTTGTCAGAGGACTTCGTGATCACTTCATCTATGTGGATAATTTCCTGATGTGGTGCGACCTGCAGCTACGTCAACATTCATCATTAACGATACTGCGACTGGGGTGTACTGATGCCACAGCAGTTTCTCTGGAGGTTGTGGTCCACTACCTGACACTGCAAGTTGCAATGCGACTGAAAATATGAAGCTGTATCCACTTAAGCAACTCTGCTGAAGGCTCAGTTATGTTAAAGGGCCTCACTTACATCACCTGAAACAAAAATCGTTATTTGAAATTTTCTAAAGCAACTGGAATAAAAAAATATATGTGCTAAAAACATTGCATGTTTACTTTGCGAATTGGAGGGAGTGCATTCCACACAATGCTTAATCCTTGATTTACCGCAAATATCTTCGAATGTTTATTCTTGTGGAAGTTTTATACTGCCATGACTTTGGGGGAAAACATGTAAACTTGTTATTATAAAGAAAATGCTATTCATAAAACTGATGAAATCTTCACCATAGTCAATCGCATTTATTCCAGTTGAAATGTGATCCTCATCATTATAACTGCTTTGAGGTGTCGACTCTTCTTTATCTGGCACTGAAGATGATATATCCTAAATGTCATGAAGGTGCTCATACATATCTGTTCCTATAATATTTTTCAGTTGTGCCACATTGATGTGCATGGGATGGCATGTTGGCAGTTAACAATTACTACAGACTCATCATTTGTGGATATACCAAGAAGTTATCGATATAACTTATGAGCCTACTTTCCACTACATGAATGCAAATAATTTTGTTGAAGTTTTAAAAAATTAGGTGATAGGTGGGTCTTGACGTCTCCTTGATATCGATATAATTAAAAGAATCAACTAATAACAAATGCAATACTAGTGAGACAATTGCAAATACACATGTGCCTTATCTGGGACTCGAACACAACATGCCTCGTACCGTAAGCGGGCGTGAAGCCATGTATGTTACAAAGGAACGATTCGGAGCATCAACTGTGGTTATTATCAGTCTAAAGTTGTGGTAGACTAGGTTTAGTAACTTAAAATACCTACAGGGGCATAATTTTTAAAACAAGTGTGTGAATCACTCAAATCATATAAGTTTTATAGCCTACATTAGCACTACTTATGTGCAGAATTTGGTGGAAATAGTTTGGTTTTGATATGGCATAAAATCTTTTGTCTCTCATTTGGATCTGTCGTACAGACAGGCTTAAAAACATGCACTGTATAAGCATATCTTATATGTCTAATAAATAATATCAATATAAAAATTTTGGTTAAGATTTGTCAAATTATTTAATATACATGATTACATTATCTAAATAATTCATTCCACCATTTTGAAAAAAAAATCTGGTGGGAATTCGATGATTGGTTCTCGAGATATGGCACAAATGTTTCATTTTATCACCCGGAACTTTCTTACAAAAAGTCAGCAAAAGATGGTTTCTACTAAGATTGAAAGTTGTTAAATTGTTTAGTAGATGTGGCAAACTTATCTAAATTATTTATATGACTGCCATTCTGCAAATAATGCCAAACACACTTAAAACATGGTATTCTGTAGCACTACATATATATGCAAAGTTCGGTGGGAATCCGTTGGTTGTTTCCAGACATATGACATAAAAGCTCCAGTTTCTCATGTGGTGCTATTTCCAATACTGTATTGGCACATTCTAAGCTCGTCGTAGATACTGCTATATATTAGAGTCTGTTGAAATCGTTTGGAAAATATGACTTACTGACCTAAAATATTAATTGACATTGATGTAATTTTGAAAATATTTTACTACCTCCTTAAATAACATAAATTTTGATGGACTACAAAAGTATAAATTGTAGACTGATTTTGGGCAGTATCAGTTAATTGTTTCCCAAAATAGGACACAAGCATAATTTTTTATGTAGTGCTATTTTTCAAAATGGCAGATAAATGAGTTTTTATATCAGTTTTGTTATGCTTACACAGATACTAACAGCATACAGTGTTAAGTTTGAATCGGGTTACAGTGTTTCATAGATAAAGCATAATAGAATATAATGTTTGCGACTGTCATTTTGAAACTAACACTTGTGCCCGCTAAAAAATATCAGTTTAAGTGGCGTACTGTAGTATTACTTAGGTGTTATATTTAAGGAATCAGGTGATAGTTTCCCGATATATGACATTTAAACTTTATTTTTCACGTGGTGCCCAAAGAGGCTATGTTTTGACACTTTTTATGCATGTAAAATGTACTTTCAGCATAACAATTTTGGTCTAATCTGGTCAAACTGTATTATCTTTATTGCAAATAAAGCTCAAATATCTAGTTGGCCTCCATTTTAAAAATAAGCACCTAATCAATGAAAATTTTGTATACTAAAATAGACTACAATATTATTAAATTTTAACAATATATTTCTGCCCGTTAACCTTTTTATAATGCAAGTCACTAAAAATAGTGCTGCCTGTTAACTGCTTAAAAAATCTGATTCACTTAAAAATATTAATGTTGCCTGTTAACTGCAACTGAATTATTACCATGTTTGTACAGGAACTGGGTTTTTGAGAACGACTACAGAGCAAAAAAGGAAAATTTACCTCCAAATGCAATAATGTTAATAATAAGCCACTTTAGATTATAGTGCATTATGAATAATAAAGATTTTATGTTATATCTTGGTGACTACACAACTGATTCCTTCCATATTTGACATATAACAATATTACTTTCAAAATTCAATCCTTACATCATGCACTGCCAATGTACCAAATTTGGTTTAAATCGGTAAAATGGTCCCCGAAACAAAATTGAGAAGCTTTATTATTTTCAATTTGCTCTATCTTCCAAAATGGGGAGCCAATAATATTATCACTTCCTATTTCAGTACTTATATCATGCACTACCAACAAACCAAATTTTGCTGAAATTTGTTAAATACTTCCTAATATATAGCAAAGTGTTCTAAATTTGAATTGCAATCATTTTTAAGATAAATATCCAGTGTAATCTAAAACTATAAAATTTCGATGTCATTACTAAGTAATGTATATGGACGTAGTTTGGTGGAATTCGGTTGTCGGGTAGAAAAGTTATTAGGGGGTGGAACATATATTCCAGACAGACATTCTGGTCATTGCATAAGTGTAACTTTTATTCGGAAAGTAGGCTAATAAGAAGTAACGCCTGTTGACTGGGTGGTGTTGGGTTAAGGGATGTTTCGGGGGGCGGTGAAAAACATTGTTAGACAGTTTGTGGATTTTGATACCTGACTAGATGCCAGACACCATTGGCAGGTGGTGCCAATTTTTGCTGCTGGTGATGATTCTGAGCACGAGGATCTCAGGCCTTAAGGGAGGGTGCTCCTGGTAGAGCTTGTGTATCAAGTCGGGGCTTCGGGTTTGATTACCTCGCGTGAATAGTTGGGACACCTGCGTTGAGAGGGCGTGATCCCTCTACCCTGCCGACTGGGTGGCCGTAGCACAGTATGGCCGCAAGGCTAAGAGCGCTACGTAAAAATAACAAAAGTATGGCCGGAAGGCAGTATGCTTTCTTATACATGCTGGTTATGATCTCTGGATATGGCAGGCCATTCGCCCGGACGTATGCAGTCCCTCGGTGAAATGTTGGAAGAGCACCTGACTCCTGATACTTAAATGGAAAATACTGTGGGCCTATTCAGGCTGATCCACAGGCCTTAAACTGTAAAATCTCTTGAGTAAAGAATAGTGGCTATTATATAATTTACATGAAACTGGGCGAAGGCGGGTTTTAGGGGACCGGTACCCCGAAAAGCACGGAGGCAGTACTAGAAATAAAATACACGAAGTCTGAAAACTTGCATGTAAATACTCTTGCACAGAAACACTTATATCACTCTAGGTAAATATTTTATACAGACTCTGTCCTGGGGCCTGCCAGATGGGCAAGACTGCGAAAAATACACATTTGTGCATAAGAGTGAATCATTGGTACATTAAGCTTCCCCAGCGATGCTATTCCCGGGGAAGAAGGGGTGGCATCTCCGGGTGCAGAATGTACAAGTTCGGTATGTTACATTAGACTATTACAGCTAAAGGTGATTGGCGCGAAAACGTGAAGGCATCCGGAGCACGACGCAGCATGTGCCGACCAATTTGGGACACTCGATGGTGACAGACTCTCGTGAGCTCGCGAGGCGCGGACTATGGCTGCACACTGCTCGCCCTGCACTAATTTATGTTGGCCTTACACACTTGCACAACTAAATGGACATGAACACTCGCAAAAACTTAAAAAATATATACATAATAATACACTGCACATTAAGAACTACAATTTAAACATGGATGGCATGAAATAGGTCTGAAACAACTGAGGTGAAAAATATGTGAATTCTCAAATGAACATAATCAAAGCACTGCAACGCTTATAGGGGCATCTTTGAGCGTCCACACACCTGGTGTGTCTTTCTTTTGCTTTTAATAATTTGATCTTACATTGCCCTAAAGTTAATTTGTTCTAAGGCCATCATAATGCACCCTCGCCCGCCCAGAGGGGGGTACGAAATTGTGCAGCACTACTCTGCAATCTCATTCTCTCGCAATACACTGCGCGTGGCACTACACTGTGCACTGAAGGCACACTGGTGCAAGTTGATGGGGTGGATGCATGGCATGGCAAATGTTCTGGAAGGCAGGATGCTGTCCTGCATCGTACGCCCCCTCCTGCTGAGACCGTTTGCATGCTGCACATCTTCAGGTGCCACAGGGAGATGTTGTGTGGTCCCACAATGTCGGGGCCGCGGGGCATATGGGGTCCTTGGGTGGCCTGAACGGTGCTGGTGTGGCTACTGTTGGTGTTGATGTGGGTGACCTGCTACAGTGTGGGATACTGTTGCATCACCACAGGTCAGGCACACTCATGCTGGCTGACTTCTCCAGCGAGAGTGGCAGGGGGAGGCAAGATGAGTGCCTCACTGCTCTCACTGCCACAGTCACTGCTCCTTCCCTTGATGCTGCTCCACCGACCCCACTGCCACTGGTACCGACCTACGAGGGGCAGGTACCGAGGCTGGTTGATCACCTGGTGGTGGCCCCTCGGCTGG
>NQII01001190.1:277066-348459 GCA_002778355.1 Clitarchus hookeri | reverse complement strand
TTTTTTTTTTTTTCAGAAAAGCCCCTAAACTTAATAATTACCCACAAATGATAGTGGGGAGGGCTATGAACATCAGGAAAATTGTGGGGTAAAATCACTAAAAATACACCCACAAAAATACAAAAACACCTCAATTTAACCCTTGTGTACCCAATTTCGTAATGTGTGCCCACCTAACTTAACCTAACCCCACGATGAGTAAATCACTATTTTATATTTTTATTCTAACCTAGGATTGTAGGGTTTTAATCTAGCCTACGATTTTATTCTAATGTAGGATTTTAGGTTTTTAAAGTAACAGTAAAACATACCGAAAGTATATGAATTAACTCGCCTAGGTAGGCGGCGGGTACAATTTTCACTGCCCTCTGCCAATTCAACTACCGTCGTGCATGGCTTGCTCCCTACCTCACTCGACAAAACACCATGACCTACTAAAATGTCCAAGTAACACCTGTCACATAGATGACTGTCACGCACAGAAGCACTCGTACTTGCACCCTCCATTCTTAAATCACAAGCCTTCGCACGTTCGGATTCGGATGTCACAACTCACACGCCACAAACTGCACTGTCTCGTATCTAAACTGCCACTAACATACTGTAATGTCTACACATCCACAGCCAATAAGGTGACGGCCGATTCACATTTGTTTACGTTACTACAGCGTTACAGGACTAATTATCATGGCGTCCGACGTAAACAAAGCGGCCAAACTCCTCGTATATTATCTCTTTATTTTCAACGTTCTGCTTATTTTATCATTACAGTGCCCTAAATATGAAACAGGTAAGGTGTGCAAAAGCCATTTATGTAACTTTTGTGGGTCTACTATGTCTCCTTCAAAAAAGCAGCTTTCTTAACCTTTACCCCTATAAACATATGCCAAAAATGGAGATGGATCCAATGTCAAGCATAATGATATGCTACTCTAAATAGGCATACTGTTAAATTTACTCATACAAAATAATCATATTTAAATATAAAAGACATGTCGTACCAAGACCAAGAATATGACTATATATACATAGTTCACAAAGTTATTTTAAAAATTCATAATTTTTATTTATTAATGATATTTTATGTAATCCCACGTGAGTCAAATAAGCTTAGGGATATGGAAAGAGTCAAATTATTAAAAAAAACATGACAAACACACACAAAAAAGGTTACATATTACAAATAACAGACAATATATACATAAAAAGACATACAAGTAAATACTTATCCTATTTAACAATTTAACACACTATAAACCATCATTTAAAAAAAAGTAAATATAATAATCCATGTGTGTGTATGTGCATGTATGTGTGTGTGTGTTTATATATATATATATATATATATATATATATATTTGGTCCGCCTAGCGTGGACACACCCAAAATTTCCAGAACAGTTGCAGATCTCGAAATTCGGTTTTCGCTAAATGAAATTACGTACGGGGTCAAGTAATTTGCAGCAAAGTGACTATTCGTAACACGTGAAAGGACAGAAATAATTAAACCACATATGATTTTTTCCCCTGGAAACATACTTTTATTTCAACGGCATCTGAAAGTTTATGCAAAGAGGAATTCAGTGTTATAGTATATGCAGTGGAGAGTAACACAGAAATGCCAAGAAATAATGTGTAAATATGATTAAGTTAAGTTGGCCGTTAGCATGGGGCAGTGGACCTGTACTCACAGCTGTAAGCAAGCAACACATGTCGTGACGCATCCTGGCGAGATCGCTTCCTTATAGCAGCGTAGTGCTTACCTTAATGGAGGAAGGGGCACGGAATTCAATATTCGACAAATAAGAGCACCACAGCAGGGGGAAGACGGGCAATGTGAGTGCAAGTCTGATTTCATTACATTAAATTTTATTCAGATACCAACGTAATTCAGGAGATTTGTTTCCTAGTCATTAACTGTACTGAGTAACGAGTGTGTACAGATGCACAACCAAAATAGAACAAACCAACATAAGGAGAAATGCAATTGCATCCACATGCGTAGTACAAAAGAGCACAGTTATGGTTGAAACGCTTCACATTAGGTCTTTTCACAGAATTTGCTCAATGTGTTTACCATTGACAGCAGTACACATATCTGTAAAAGCACATGTATAAAGCGACGGCGGCCTGAAGTGTTTCTGGCGTAATGCCTCTGCAAGATGCCACAATGCATTACTGCATGTCTTATGGCATCATAGGAACCGTGTTATACACCCTATCTTTCAGTGTTCCCCACAGGAAAAAATTGAGGTGTGTGAGGTTGGGGGAGCGAGCTGCCCATATAACATCACCATCACGCCCTTACCACCAGTTAGGAAATGTTTCATTTAACACTTCCTTCGCCACGAAAGCAAAATGTGCAGGACAACCATCTTTTTGAAACCTTATGATGTATGTTGAGCGATATGTCTTCCAGAATTGCCGGTAAGGTCTCTCTGAGGTAATGGGCATATGTACAGCCGGTCATTGTCCCTTGAATGAATTGTGGCCCTTTGACATAGTCTCCAACGATTACACACCACACATTCACTTTCCATTGTCGCTGGTGCTCCATGTGCCCAACCCAACGCGGATTCTCCATCGCCCAGTAGTGCATATTTCATAAATTTACGCGGCCATGATTTATGAAGGTCGCTTCATTGGTAAATAGTATGTTACCTAATCTAAACTAATTTAACGTAACGTTAGGTTACTTTATGTACGCTACCGTTATATTTCCGTATATACATCTCTGTTTGTTACGTAACATAACGTTAGGTTACTTTAGGTTATGTTATGTTACATAATGTACGGAAATATAACAGTAGAGTACATATTTTGTTCTTACGTAAATACATGCACCCTATAAACCAATACTAAAAAGTGTGGAAAATATCTATGTTACCGTTATATTTCCATATGTGAATACAATTGCAATACTACAGATAATGAAACACACCAGTATGTAAATTTACTCACCTAAGTAGGCAGTGTGTCCTTTGCCAATTCAACTACCGTCACACATGATTGGCACATTACCTCAACATAACCTACTAAAAACGTGAAAGGTACTGGCCAAAACAACGTTTATTCTATTAAACACACCAAAGCACTCGTACCCTACATTTTTCAATCTCAAGCCTTCACACGGTCAGGTACGGACGTCGCAAACCACGTGCACACAATACTCCACTCACCGCAAAACCACATCAGGCAACTAAACGCAGTACACGTCTGCCCCGACAGCATTACATCGCTATTCATCATGGCGTCCAACATAAACAAAGCGGCCGAACTGCTTGTATTTTATCTGTTTTATTTTGTACGCTCTACGTATTTTACCATTACGCCCTCCTCAATATTAAAAAGGTAAGCTGTGCAAAACCCATTTATGTTACTTTTGTGGGTCNATTTTACCATTACGCCCTCCTCAATATTAAAAAGGTAAGCTGTGCAAAACCCATTTATGTTACTTTTGTGGGTCTATTGTATTTCTTTCAGAAAAGCCGCTATTCTATACAATTACCCACAAAATTTCTGAACACATTTTCTAAAACGTTAACACTAATAAAAGTTATAAAAAATTACAAATAACTAAGATACTAATGAAGATGCTTTACCTTATACCAGCAGGCATAAATGTTGAATTATAATATTCCTATAATATTGTTGTTTTTTTAGCAAGACATGTTGATGACTTTGTATCCATGTGGATGACAAATCCATTATAAAGACACAAGAATAATTAATACACTGGTGGCCAAAATTCAAGCAAAAAACAAGACATCCGTCCCTTCTGTGATAATTTTACCACAAGACAGAATTGGGCGATAGTAAAATAGAAACAAATAAAAAGCACCCATATTCTGAACAGCAGATAGCATGACTGTCCTAAGCTTACAACTATGAAAGCTATGTCATTGCCCCCATAGAACAGTGTGCTTAGGGATTTACTGCCGTGTTAGTCGAATGGCAATGTTTATTGTGTACACATTCAGCCATGGCACAGAGAAGTCGTCTGGAAGTCTCCCTGCTGTGGAGGGCGATAAGAAGAACGGAAGCTGGACGGTATCAATCTGATGTGGCCAGATGGCTTAATGTGCATTGTTCTGTTGTTTCTTGGTTGTAGCAGTAGTTTTTCGTATTCGGAATTGTATTCAGAAGACCTGGGATAGGGCGACTAAGAGCGACATCAGAAAAAAGAGGACTGTTATTTGGCCGTAAGGGCAAGACAGTTCTGCCATAGTACTGCACAGCAGCTGGCATCTAACCTCACAGCATCCACTGGAACAGTTGTATAGAAGCAAAAAGTGTATGGACAGCTTTGGAGTATAGGCCTTCAGTGATGGAGAACTGCTGTATGTGTACCCCTGATGTGTGTTTGCATTCAAAAACATCTAGAGTGCAGCAGTCAACATATCCACGGGACAGGTGAACAGTGGGCCAATGTTCTCGTGACAGGTGAGTCCAGATTCGGTCTTCAGAGTGATTCTTGACGGGCTTGGAACTGGATAGATCCTGGAACATGATTTCTTCCCTCAAACATTATGGAAAATACCAGCATGCAGGTGGATCAATAATGGTGTGGGGGAGGCATTACGCTAACCACTTCAACACCTCTCCATGATGTTGTATGGGTAAACTGGCAATATTTATCAGCTGTTGGGTATCATGATGAGATTTTGGCACCCCATGTTTGGTTGTTTCAAGGTGCCATGGGCCTTGACTTCATACTAATAGATGAATTATCATCAGCCTCATAAAGCACTGCTGGTTGATGTCTTCCTGTAAACTGAAGATACTGCATGCATCAATTGGCCTGTCAACTCTCATAACTTAAATCTGATAAAACTTGTGTGGGATGGATGCTCTATGGAGATAAGTTGCTTCATGTCCAAACCCACCAATCACTCTCCAGGGCTTACGAGCTGTTCTACAGGAAGAAGAGGCATTAGTACCACAAATGGCGATTGATGACCTTATTCAGAGCATGCACCGTCATTGTCAAGCCTGTTCTTGCTGCCAGAGGGGATCACATGCCATATTAAAAAGACATAACTGGTTTTCTGGATGTGTGTGAAAGTGACTAACTTATGAAAAGCAGAACATGTGTTGAGTTTTCCTGTTAGTTCATCAAGAAATGATGTTGCATTACATTTCTTTGTCCATGAGACAGAAATGTCTGCTGGAAACTGGAATTGCTGCCTTTTTAACAGTTGTGATCTCTTTCTTTTTGTCAGGCCACTTGAACCTAGTTCTATCTCTTTCCATGAAGATTATAGTTGATATGCATATACTATAAAAAAGTTCCTTGATTTTTTATATTAGTGTGCATTTCAAAATTTTATCCAACAATAGTTTGTGGCAGATTTTTCTTCAACCGGGAAAGTCTTCATTTATATTTTTCCAACTTCTTCCTCAACAGAAGATTTTCTTGTTCACAGTATTTCCACCTTGTGTATGTTGCAGATGAGTCTCGTCTAACAGCCTTCCGACCTTGTGTTTTTTTTCTGCTGATTCTGCTATAATTACTTTAACATGGAACAACAGGTTGCCTTGGATTTTCTTNCGACCTTGTGTTTTTTTTCTGCTGATTCTGCTATAATTACTTTAACATGGAACAACAGGTTGCCTTGGATTTTCTTGTTCTGTGCTTGTTGAAGGAGTAGACAAATCGTTAATCAATTTCTGGAGCAGAATCCTCACATAGCTTTGTAGCATCTTTCTTTCCTTTTTGACATACATCTGTATTTTTTCTCCATGGCTTTCTTTTTGCTGTCAATGAACTTGATGACTTTTTTATTTTTGATTTACTGTACCCTTTCTTTCAGTAGATGTTCTTGATATTTTGTAAGAATATTTCTGATTTTATCACTCCTCCTCTGCTCATACTCACAATTTTTTCCTTTCGCCCTTATTCGTCTTCTTCTTAAGACTCNTTTTTCTGTGCTTGTTGAAGGAGTAGACAAATCGTTAATCAATTTCTGGAGCAGAATCCTCACATAGCTTTGTAGCATCTTTCTTTCCTTTTTGACATACATCTGTATTTTTTCTCCATGGCTTTCTTTGCTGATTTTATCACTCCTCCTCTGCTCATACTCACAATTTTTTCCTTTCGCCCTTATTCGTCTTCTTCTTAAGACTCAACTTTTTCCAGTGTAATGTTCCACTTTATATATGGTGTCATTTTCCTTAAATAAAATATGGTGTTTAATAATTTGTGAATAGTGGTATGTCGAAAAAAGGAGTTCACTGTTTATGGCACACATGATTAATAAAAACTAATTCTCATAGAAGTAAATCATATTCAAAAAAATTTTGTGTGATAAACTTTAGGATAGCCATCCGTCACACACAGAAATGTTTAAGCTTTTTTTGTCTTATGATTGTTTTCTTTGTATGCTCCAAAAATTAATACTGTCATTTTGATGTGTAATCATGCAAAAGTGTGGAACCTAAAAAAATTTCAAATGCTTTTCGTGAATGTGTAAAAATTGTACTGTGTTATGCAACAAATATTAATTTTTTTTAAATTTTTTTTTTTTAGTAACTTACATTTTTATAAGATGAGAAAGGCAAAATTTATAGTGTGCAAATTGGTAATGAACACATCACTATGCAGAGTGGATATGAACACAGACAAACTTCAGCAGGATTATTCATCAAAAAATTGGTCGAAAACATAGACATGAGATATAGCCTAAGTCTATTCTGAAGGGGCGAAAACGCCCTTGAAAGTGTAGTTTAAGCAGAAGAAGGTTTTTGCTAGTAAGACAGCCAGAATGAACAATAAATGTCTGAGTTTCCGGATGATACTACAATATTAAACCACGAAGTACAAAGCACAAAAACATGGACTCCAATATCAACTACCATCCATGAAAAGTGAGGGGGTGGGAGCACATTTGTGCAAATAGAAATGTAACTATCAATTTGTTTATTTTTTCCATCTTGTGTTTTTAAGCTTAATGCCGCCATTCTTACTTAGTACATTTGTGCTGCAGCACAAATAATGAATAATACAACAAGTTTCAATTATGTATATTGTGATCAAAGTTTACAAGAATACACCAAAAATGTACAATACTCGAAAGGCTTAATCGAATTGATTACAATTACAGCAATACTTTTAAAGTATTCAAAATACAAATTATTGATTATAGAGGTTAGTGATTTTAAAAGGAGCCATTACACGAAAGGAAGGCAGCCTTAGAAGCCCAGTAAAGCCTTCTTTACGTAAAACACAATTTAAAAGCTACCTTAAAATCTTAAAATTAAAGGTTACGTCGATAGAGGCAGTCAGTAGACCCAATCAAAGCTCAATAGAATAAATAATAAAGAACGACGACGTTTAAAATATTGAATAAACTCTACCCAACACGTGAGTCTGGAACCACAGAAAAAGCCATTGAACTATAAATGAATATAAGTGGGCAGCAGACAAAAACTATTCACTACACGTTAAAACAACTGGAACACACAGCAAAGTTAGAAATTAGTTTAATCTAAACTACAATTTAGAAAAGACTAACACACTGCCTGCCCAAAACGACACAAAACTACGCCACACAACTATTAAAAACACTAAACAGACCCAAAGAAGAAAATGCTACAACCACGACTCACCTTTTCATTCGGCCGCTCACACAACAATGCAAGTTAAAAGGCGGCTCATAACACACATCCCAAGGATGACAAAATTGACAATTTAAGACATATTGCAATTTGACACAGTTTTATCAGGCGTCTCCTCGACGAAGTTCTCTCATAGGATAGGCAGAGGATAACGGCAGCACAAGACAAAAAATGACTTAGATTAACTTGCCCCCATACAAAAATAATGATGATGCACAAGGAGAGGTAATCAAAGGAGGAAACAGGAGGGGAGCCGAGCCGGCCAAGGAGAAGGCCACCTTGCAGAGGAGAAATTCCGAAGACACACAACGCGGCGGTGCTAGTGTCGCAAATTAATTCATAATGTTCCAACAATGAATCTCAATGTCTCGCACATAGCAATACATTTGCAGTTGGTGCATGACGTTGCTGTTTAAAATGACACCATGTATGGTTGGAACAAGTCGTGTGTCACGTGTTATCCATAGCTACCCCAACAAACTATTGCTGATATGCAAGTATGGCCCATGGTGGCGCAGTGGCCAGACTGCTTGTTTTCCACCACTGCGAATTGGACTCTATTCCTGGCAGGGTCGACACGAATATTCATATCTGGGAAATGTGGCAGATGTTACCATTAGCCAGTGTTTTTTTTTTTTTTGGGGCTAGCCCACTTCACTGCCATGTAATTCCACCATTGCTCCATCTCCACCCCACGTCACCTTCATTAGCATTAATTAATTTCTCGCAAATGGTGGCATTTAGCTTAAAACACTATGGAAGTTTTGTTCACCATATACTGTAGATTACAAATCCACAGGAATAAATAAATAAAAGTGATACAGTTACATTTTTATGTGCACAAATGTACTGGCAACCCCTCAATTTTCATGGATGGGGTTGATATTGGATCCCATATTTTTGTCCTCTGTACTTCGTTGTTTAATAATGCAGTATCCAGAAACTCTAACATTTACAGTTCATTCTGGCTGTGTTACTAGCAAAAAGATGCTGTTTCAACTACACTTTCAAGGGCGGTTCTCCCCCCTTCAGAATAGACTTAAGCTATATGTCTCGTACGTATATGTTGTCAACCTATTTTTTGATGAGGAATCACCTGCCAAAGTTTATCTGTGGAGTTCATATCCCTCCTGTAAAAGTTATTAAATGAGACATTCTGGTGGCTGAGTGGATATATCAATGTGAGAACTATTCTTGGTGGGGTCTCTTCCAGCTTTTTGCATTTTCCATTACCCCCACTGTTGTACTTTGTCACTATTGCTTCACCCTAATCACACATATTCTTCAGGTAGGTTAAGCAGGCATTCTCTTTCCTATCTGTCTCCTCTTGTATTATTTGCAACCCGACATGTGGGAGGGACTAAATGCTGGTTATTCGAGTAACTTACCAACAGTGAACATAAGCTATACATTCCATATTATTAGTTGAGGTGAGTAAAGGTGAATTAATTCACATCAAGCACAAATTTATTTTTTTTATTCTTGGATTGAAGTTTTTTAGACAAGCCCTGTGTGACAGTAAGCTGGTAATTAACGGAAGGTATTTGTGTGGCCAAGTCGTTAGTAAATCGGTACATAGACTTCTCACTGTGGCAACTTCCAATAAACACACAACTGTGGCTCAAGTTTATAGAGGACATTGAAATATAATCTGCTGCCAAAAATTGATCTGTATTTACATTTATCTAAAAATTGTTGTCATAACATTGAAACTCTGGTATATTTTCCATGTCTGCTACTATAAAATTGCAGTTTTTTATTGTGTAGGAAGTAGTGTTTTTATGATGTAGGTAGCGATACAAAATTATATTAGCTTGTGCACGGGTGTGTGTTTGCAGGCCTGCTCAGTTCGATGGGACTTGGGAGGCGAGATGGTGTTAATGGTGTGGCGAGTCATCAAGAAGAAAACACGGCAGATGGTCCCTCGGATTCGAGGATGCACCCGCTGTACGGCCACGGGGTGTGCAAGTGGCCTGGTTGTGAAGCGATTTGTGATGATTTCCAGTCATTCCTGCAGTAAGTTGCATTTTGGTGTTCTCAGTAACTGTTATGTCACTTTCTTGTTCTCATTTCTTCACCTTAGAGGTAATGTGTCATAACTCCACCCATTTCAACTGCAGGTGCAACACCTGACTTCTAAGGTACAGATTTGTACCCAGGAAATGTGTACCATGGAGTGACCGCCACCAAATAGCTTGGTGAAATAAGATGTGACTGATCTAGTCAAGTAGATCAACATTTCCAATTGTGGAGGTGTTGGAAGGTTTAAATTTAAAATGATTTATAATCATTATTGTGGCCTGGTGGAACACAGTGTATTATTTTGATTTTATTTTCCACAGTTGAAGTACCAGCCAAGCAGACATTGTTGGAAATTGTATGTATATGCATAAAGCTCACAAACATCTCTCATCTCTATACATTTTGAGATGTGATCATTAGAGAAGTGCAGCATTTCAAGTTTTCATCTTAAAGCATTTTCTTCAGGTTTCGTACAACTGTAGTGTATCTGCATATTCATAAAACTGATCAAGAATGCTGACTACATACAAATACACTGGTTATGCTTAATTTATTATCCTTTGTAAAAATGCAGTGTTGCAGTAGGTGCATCAATTCACAGAGTTCGTACTGCTATAGCAAAGAGCCATCATGGTGCGTTAAGAACAGTCCATGTGTCGGACGAGCTCTTCACTTGGTATCTTGCATCATCACTCTGCATAGTGGTGTAACCCCCCTCGAGAAAGAGTCCCTACCTAGTGCTTCCAAAACAGCACCAACCATAACAGTCCACTATTAGGTAGCTGGGTCTCCAATTCTCATCACAACCAACCACAATAAGTGTGGGGGGGTTAAGAAGACGGTTAAAATTCAGAACTGAAACACACCCATTCACCACAACCCCACCTACGAGTTCAACTATGCAGTGCAACTTCTTTTTCCCTGAATTTCCACGCCATCATCAACCAAGAGCTTTCAGTTCCAGAAACTAAATACCACAAAGGGTCCATCAAGGAAGCAGGGACACAAAACTTCTATTTGAACAGCTACAGTTCAAACAGTTCAAAGTTCCAAGCACCTGCCCACTGTCGACACACTTGTCTTGCGAACACTTGCCAGACAAGCAGAACGAAACATTGGAAAAGGGAAGGAAAATATTACTTCTACCCACCCACATTCTTACTATTGGCCCTCAAGCCTAACATAATTATTTTTAAAAATGCATTCTAAGTGAACTGTATCAAATAGAATTTCTAACTTAGCCTTAGAATTAAAATAGGTACCATACATGTCATATATTGTATCTTTGCTTTCAATCACCTGCCGCTTAGACCTTATAAAACCCAACAAAATAAACTAATAAGTTAAACATTTATTCTACAAGTTATTCCTTTAAAGGCAAGAAGAAATTAGTCAGTTTTTGTGCAACAATTATCACAAAACTACAATTTTAAAATTAATTACATTTTACTGAACTCAATCAATTTATATGATTTTACTTGTATCCTTATTTTTTAAAATCATTACTGGACAGTTGTAAAAAAAAAAAAACACTGAATGTTGCCATCTTGGCACATAGTAAAAAAGATTATCTGAAACTTTTTTTCGCACAACAGTTCTTGTAACTGTCATTTGGAGTACTTTATTAAATTAATCCTTAATTTGTTTCAGAAAAAAATAAATACCATCATCTTTTCATTTCCTTTCCACTCAGTAATCTAAGACATCTTTCTGATAAAAATAACAAACTTAGCCATTGCATTTCAAGCTATACAAAACATAACAAATTTTTTCCCAAGATGAATAATTTTCTCATGTCCCAGGTTGATCAGGGACCACACCCTTACATCAGCACCCAAAAATCGTAATCCTGAAACACTTCATAAACAGAACACCATTCCAGGCATTTGCCCAGCTAACACATCTGCAAGTTGATAAAGCAACAGCATCTCATTACAGCTCTGCTGGCCTCCACCAGACTGCTTCATCACCAGTTTCTTCTAACGACTAGCCACTGTTTACAGCCACACAACACATGGTACACGTCGACTTAAACCATTACACAATACTCTTATTATTTTTAAATTGTTAACTTTAACATAGTTGAACAAGCCTCGCTGTAACTTCTTCTCTGAGAAAATAGACAAACAGAAAATCACAATTTAACCTTCTACTTAGCTTTATTTAATTTTTTCTCATCCAGGAGCTCACTTCCACTTGACAGCTCCTGCAGAATCACTCGTCCCATTGATTGTTTTTCCTGTTGGAATCCAGTTTGCCTCGTGCTTCCAACGAACAGCATTTTGTTTTCACAATTAAATAATACCTTAAAATACAGTTTTGATACTGTTAGTTACCACACGAAAATTTTACCACTATAATTAGCATTACAAGCCTGAAAAAGTTCTGCAGTCATGGAAATCTTTTAGTACAGAGCTGATTGCTGTATGCATCTTTTGACTCTGTAATAGGGTGTGCTGGAAAAAATCAATATACAGTTTTTGAATTCTAATATCACGGAAAAGTTGCACTTCTGTAGTAAAAATGTGGAGAAAAAATGAAAAAAAATTTTGGTAAATTTTTAGTTTGCATATAAGACCTAAAGTTTTAAGAAATTAATGAAAAGTAAATAAAGTAAATTATTATTAATATTTTAATAATAAGTTTATAAGCATTTAATAATGTGAAATGGTCTATGTTTTAGCTACATAATAATAACATAAATACAAGAAAATTTACTTTACATCTTTGGTTTGCATATGTAATCTAAAATCGAGGAGTTGAAAATTGTATTTTTTATTTCAAACAATACCAGGGTTTGGGATAAACGTAATTATTGTTTAATAGTATGGAACAGTTAAAACTAATGTTTTTGTTAATGAAAAGAGGTATAGAAATGGTTTAGTTATTGCCCCTGGCTAGCTGACGGTGTGCAATATTAAAGATTTTATTTTTACCTGCCCAAAATATTATTTTGATATTTTGTGAATACGTAACCAAAAAAAGGCAATGGTTGCTGGATTTTGATCTCAGTATTGCGAATCACACAATTTTTCCATCCAGTGTCAGTGTTTGTGGTTGTAACGTTGCAACCAATTGCTGCTAGTTTGTTTATGTCAAAATTATCTCCTAATACACAAGGATGCACTTAAGCTACTTCACTTCCAATATCATTTACTGGTGTCACACATGGCCGACACACTGTCCACCAGGCTCATGAATCAAACTGACTTGCTCCTTTAGTAATCCATGATACATTTTGGCTGATATTTTTCTTGAACAATAATACTATCTTTTCTACCATCTACCTTTGCTACTGTGACCTGTTGAATGTCTTGTACAGCCTCTTAAGTCTTCTGTTTTTCTCATTGTATTTTATTTGTGTCTATTACTAGCGCAGAATCTGTTTCAGTAATTGGTACAAGATCTTGCGAGAAACTAGAAGCAACAGCAGCTGTGGCTCTATCAGAAACACCACATTTTCCACTCATAAGGCAGTAGTAGGCAATTTTATTATATTTTTACATGTGGATGGAACTGAAAGACTCATTATTTTAATTCTCTTTTTTTCACATGAAGAATGCATTGTATCTTCAGTTTCACCATATTTTTAAAATGGGGCAAAACATTTTCTTTTGGAAGTTTTTGTTTTCTTTTTATGCTTTTTGTAAAATTTTCTGTATCTTTTTTTTTATTTAAACAATTAATGCAACCGATCTTGTTAGTCCATGTACATAAACTAATTTTCAAAAATAGGAAATTTTTGTCTTTTGCATTCAATAACTACAGACCAGTCACAAGTATTTGGCTTTTAGCCACACCTACACAAAAACATTATATTACATTTACATACTACAGTATCACAGAAATTTTATTTAGCTTCAGCAACAATGTTTCCAATTTATTTCATATAGATATATTTATTTTCGTCTCAATTGTGTTGTTTTCATTATATTTTCTCTACATCATGATAAGCTTGTAATATTAGCATAACACGATTGTGAGTTACAGCTTCAATTAAGGCTTTACAATATAATTTCTCTATTTGTGTAGCAGCACACAATCAGTTATTGTTTAAAATACAAATTATTCTTTGAATCCAAAGATATTGATAATTTATAGCTTTCTTCAAAGCAACACAGTAGTATGTCCTCATGTGTCTGTAGATGTGTTCTGCTTGGTTATTTTGACAAAGAATGCAATCTGATTGTCTTGTGATTAACACATTTTTGGAGTTCCCATTTCAATTAGGCCTATATCCGATGTTAAAGTGCGTTCAAGTAAAAAAGGCACAAAATTATACTTCAATGGCCACATTGTACACACTATTGTTATATACTCACTAACCTAACAATGCTATTACACAGCAACCATAGTAGTAATTGAGTTATTTGCTATATCTGCTTATAGTAATTTATTTGTGCACTCCTCCAGCACAAATGTTTTTGTTGTGACAGATGTTACGCTCACTCCGAACACTATAGCAATTGAAGGTAACAACACTAATGTTTTCTTTAATTTTTAATTTTATATGGACAAATATAATATAATAATAAATATTCTTTATAGCATATAATACAAATAATTGTACACCTATAAAAAAATTATTTTTTAGCAATTTTGACAAATATTTAGGTCTTATGCGTAAACTAGTAAACATTTAGTGTAAGATTTTTCCTCCCACATTTTTGTTATTATTAAGTGGCTAAACTTAAACTAGAACCTAGGGAGGCCATAGTGGGTGGCCAGCATGGTACTGTCACGTCCACCAAGGTTCTGTGGCGCCACAGTTGGCATCATGGCTAGAGCACTCACCTTTCAGCAAGACAAACCAAGTTTGCTTCTTGGCAGGATCACACTCAAATTTTAAATATAGAAATTGTGTCAGATGCTGCTTCTCATTGGCAGGTTTTGTCTGAGATCTCCCATTTCCCCTAAACTGGCATTCTGGTGCTGCTCCATATCCACTTTGTTTCACCCTCGTAGTTTTCAAGACCTCATTGTTAAGAGCTGCCGAAACCTCTCTACTCTTATTTTCCACCAAGGTTCTATATATAGAAAATTAATTTAATTGTATTATTTAGGAATAAAATGTTACTTTTGGGAAATGAGATACGTCAGTAGAAAGCCACCTATTTAAACTATAAGATAAGGCGGGAATAGGTGACTAGGCTACTAATTATGTTTTTAAAAAAAGGAGAAAAAGGAGATGATTCAGCAGCTCGTAACATCAAGATCTTGAAAGAAAAAAAGGAGACAGAAAACACAAGTACTAACAAGGAGGTACTTGTGGATAGGCACACAAACAAAAGGTTGGATAAACACACTTTCCACATAGATGCAAGGTTGCAACATTTCACTTTGCGAGTATGTACTTGTGTTTCTATCTCTATTTTAAAAATGCAATTATTTGAACTATAGAAAATTCGTTGTGCAATTTTCATTACCATTATTTTCTGGGCTGCTGGATTTACGTCATGTCCAGGATTTCTTCTCAGACAATTTTAGTCATTGCAGCTGCCGTCATCAGGGACTATAGCCTAGGTGAAGAATCGGGGTCTTACGCACAGTCGAATCACATTATTATGACGACCTGCTAGTATCCAGGGTAACCGCCCTTTGCAGCATGGACAGCAGCTAGACCAGCTGGCAGTGACTTAGTCAGGTGCTGATAGGTCTCCACGGGTATCTGGAGCCATGCTGTGTGCAGTCCATCCCACAACTGTTGAAGGGTGCGTGACGGAGGAGACAAATGGCAAACACAACAATTGAAGTGGTCTCACAGACGTTCAATTTGATTGAGTTTGGGACTGTTTGAGGGCCAGGGAAGAACTGTGAAGTCCTGATCGTGCTCTTCCAGCCATGTGCAGACACTTCTAGCCATGTGGCAAGGCACATTATCGTGCTGGAAGATCCCATACTCCCCAGGAAAGACAGTCATCATGTACGGGTGGATGTGTTTGCCGAGATTGGATTCATAACCAAATTGATCAAGAGTGCCTTCCACATGGATGATAAAACCTAGAGAATATCACGAAAACATTCCCCAGACCATAACACTGCCCCCATCTCCTGGTGTTCGTCCAGCAACGTATGCAGGGTGTCTGTTCTCCGACATTTCTTGCCGGACACGCTGACGTCCATCCGTTCTATGCAGCTGAAAACGTGACTTGTCGGAGAAGGCTACCCATCGCCAATTAGCAGCGGTCCAGTTGCCATACTGTCTAGAAAATTCCAGTCGTTTTCGTTGATGCACCTCTGTTAGCATGGATGCAGTCACCCTCTGTCTACTGCGAAGCTCTATCTACAGAACTATTGTAGTAGACACGTCTCTGGATGCCACATGGTTTATTTGGACGGTGAGCTGTCCTACTGTAGCCTGTCGGTTGGCCTTCACATACCGTCATAGTCGAGGTTCACCTCGGACATCAATGGCACATGCAGCTTCGCAGTTTCCACGATGGTTATTCCCAATGCTGCCATTCATCCGCTCACGATAGACCTTTTACCACAGAGGGACGTGAACAGTTCATAAATGCCGCTGTTTCCGAAATGCTGCCCCCCATGGCCTGAAAGCTAATGATCATCCAGTTTTGCAATTTGGTTAAATTGCTTCCCTTACCCATGAAAGCAGGAAGCGCAATGTGTACAGCCAGCCTGTCGGTTGCAGTATATACCCGCTTCACCAGCCCACGTCACGGGCCATATGTCATGGGCTACGCACTGCAGATGGCACTTCTAGCAGGTGGTCATAATGTGATTCGACAAAGTGTACTTTGATTGTACTTTGATCTCTGGAGGACTGCTTCCTTATTGGCTGGGCTCTTTGGCCAATCACTGACTCACTTCCTACTGATTGGCAGGGTTGGTGGGCCAATCCTAATGAATCTGTGGTCGTTGCCCTCATGCCACATTGTCTTTAGTTGCGCCCATATTTTAATTTTTACCTTTCTTCCCTGTTTATGTTCTTTGGGTGTTATAAAATTTCTATTGCCTCTTTAATTTCCTGTAAATTCATATGTTAGCTATGGTGCTGTACTTGTAGAAATTGATGCTGTGTCTAGTTTCCATGGAGTGTTCTGCTATGACTGACAGCTAGTTTTCATACTTGTAGGCCCTGATGTGTTCTTCTTTTTTTTTTATCCTCCTGCCAGTCTGACCTATTTACAACTTCCTACTCAAATAGGGTTCCTTATATACTCCTACCTGTTTTTCTGCTGGTGTTTTTTTTTCCACCAATCCCAAAATGCCTTCAATCTTGTTGACAAGTTTCAGACAGTGTGTATGTCATGTTTTGTGAGCAGGCAAGCCAGTTGGTCAGTTGTTCCTTTCATGTAAGACAATACAGAAATGTGCTTGAGATGCTCTTTTTCTGTTTTTCTGAAATGGTTCTTAATGGGCCTCCCTATCTCCCATTTGGAGTAACCATTGACTTTTACAGCAGCAGTGAGATGTTTGATTTCTCTTTCAAGGTGCTGGTCTTCGCAGACTGTTTTTGTCCTGTTAATCATTTGGAGATGACCGTCCTCTTTTGTGGTGGGGTTGGTGAATTTCTGCTTGTAAATACCTGTCTATGAGTAGGTCTTCTGTAAACTGTGTGGCCCAAGAAGTGGTCCTGTTTTTTGTATACAAGACATCTAGGAAAGGTAGTTGGCCAAATTTTTCCATTTCCGTGGTAAACTGTATCTTAGGATGGATGCTATTTAGATTTCTCTGCTGATAGCAGCTGCAATGTCTGTTGAAACAGTGGAGAAGCTGCAAAAGCCTGCAATTTATTTCAATAACCATTCTCAAGGCAATTATATAAATATGAATACATTAGTTAACAATAATGGAACAGTGTGTTGTGAAGTGAGATGTGATGGTGAGAGGTGAAGTGTGTGCGCAGGCACCTAAACTCGGAGCACACGCTGGACGACCGGTCGACAGCGCAGGCACGCGTCCAGATGCAGGTGGTGTCGCAGCTGGAGCTGCAGCTGCAGAAGGAGCGCGACCGGTTGCAGGCGATGATGCACCACCTCCACCTCACCAAGCAGCAGGCCAGCGACGCCGTCAAGACCGAGCCCCCGGTCAGTCTCCCTCCTTCCATGCGTGTGCACATACCAAATGTATGGAGACAAAGAGCTGACTTATCTCCATTAACGCGAGCTGTTGTATGATACATGAAAATTGTAAATATTTACATCTTGTGAAATTAAACTCTTTCACTGCAAGTTCCAGACTTGATAGCAGAAGTAGAGTGGCTTCCAGTGGAGCACTAGGCCGACTGTACAATATGCAGAGTTCATTAAAAGTAGTACACCCACTACCAAAATGGACTGAGAAGTACGATTTACATTGCATGTGTAAGATGAAATCGTACACTTTGTAATACTAAAATATATATTGCTAGAATTTACTTATTTAAATATTGTTTAAAATCAAATACACTTAAACCTTGTGTGTACGCTACCCAGTTCGTACGAAAATCTTGTTTGAAAGGACAGAGTTCTTGGGACAGTAAAATATAAAAATTAATTTGACCCAAAAATTTTATTAACAAAAAAATTGCTACAAAAACACATTTAAACACAGTTCCAAGCTGCAATATTTAAAAACAGTACAGGTTGTATTTACTCTACCCTCATGCAATTCGTCACATGGTGAATATTAAAAACTCAGCAGAAATTCATTGAAATTTACAGTTGCTAGTGTGCAGCATGCGAGCAAGGTTATTGACCTGTCAGCTGTTCCACAGCACGGCCTCCATTGGTGCATTAATATTTTCCATGCTATACTAGTCTGCAGAGATACACATGAGCAACATAGTACATTTCTCATCCCATTTCGTGGCATCTGCAGCAGCCAATGTTGACACTGATGTGCGCAGTAAGCGGCAAAAAAAACTTTTTTTATTCTTCCTCGCCTGTTACACCCATCTTGTTTCAGTTTCTATTTGTCAGGAGTTTTTGCTGGTGGTTATGTACATTTTTGACTGTCTTAGTGCTGTAATAATGCAGATTTTTTGCTTTTATTCACTGCCTATAAATTGGAATTTGGTTGGATTTTTTTTGTTTCTATTTATTGATGACCTCATAATGCTATTTCACTTGTATTTCTATTTGTGGAATATTGTTTGGGCTTTACACTGCTGTAGTTGTTGACAACCTGTGCTGCTTTTTGGAAATTTTTTTGCATTGCGATTCTGACAAACATGTATAGAAGCAAGAGGTATACCATTACACGCATGCAAAAATATGAAATTATACAGCAAGCAGGAACACGTTCAAAAGGGGATATTGCAGAGCTGCATGACATTGTTAAAGTATTGTGCGGCAGCGTGTCATCGTGAAAGCAGAGCAGAAGAATGGTAGAAATGTTAGGGCAAAAACTTTGAAATTTGTAACTGACGAGAACCTGGAGCAGGCTGAACTAGTCGAAATTTACCACAGTTTAATCAAAACAAGTTTACTGATTAAAATAATTTTACTTTTAGTAAATGGATGTTTTATTTTTCTGTGATGAGTTTCGAAATGTAATTTCCTACCAATGTGACATTTTATCAAGATTGTAACAGCATAATACCTAGTTGATTTACAGCAGAGACAACATTTTTAGGTAAACCAAATAATTTAACCTCATGTTTAATGTTTGGAAATAAAAAATGTATGTATAAATTTTTTTCCAAACATTTGCACTTTTGAAGGCTAGAAGCTGTGGAAGTACTTGGAGTTTCACATTTAGGTTAGGTTACGTTGGTGTTATGGGGAATATTTTGCTCTAATTCTATGTTTAATCTTTCTGGGTGCTGTGTTTTAAGATGCTTAATATTCAATGTAGATTTTGAAGAACATCTAGCTAAATGATTCTAATTACAAAATGTGTACTTATTGTCAATAGAATAATTTGTAAATAGATTCCAAACAACCATTTTTGTTACTGGGCTAGTATAAATATACCATTCTTTGTCTGCCTGCTCCAACACAGAAAAAATTGTGTACGCTTTTAGTGCCATCTATGGCGTGTATCACTGTATTTCAGTTGGAGTTCATAAATAAAATAAATACTTTATTTTTGTTGTTTCATGCAATAGATTTGTATATGAGTTTTAATTTGATTAATGGGAAATCAGATCTGTTTAACCTTTGAATGATGCTTAACATAACATATAACAGTGATATATTGATCTTGGTATATCCAATGATTTTCTTCTATTCATATTGGTACTACTTGTTTGCACGAGAATGACATGGTCTCACATTTTATTTTGTTTTGGGAACTGGTAAATAAAAATTTTTATCAGCAGTTTGAATTATGAATACTCTCACGTATGTAAATAATTATGTTTGAAACGGCAGTGCTCTGAAAATAATTTTTTTAATTCTGAAGGTGTAGATTAAAGGTAATGTGTTATGCACGGTTATGTCGCAATCTTAAAAAAGAAAATCAAAACCAAATATTTTTTGATTAACAAAAATTCTGTGCCAGTGCTTGCCCCAGAACCAGCAGTTTACAGAACCAAGGGATTGAAGCCAACCCATACCTAAAAAATATCTAATTTCCTTGTGGAAAATGTGAACAAGGGCTGTATCACATCTGTTGTGTAAGGTGTATGCACGACATCAAGTGCAAGCTCCAGATCCTCCAGACTCCGTCTCATTAGAGCCTAACCCGAGCCTGTGTCCCCTTACCTAATGCTTTAGAAACCTTGTTGATGTAGACGCGCACCTCAGTCCTTCTGACTGTCACACATCAACGTGTTTAGGAATTACAAAATGAACAGGAAGTTTGTGTGTTTGGTAAATATCTAATGCTTGTCGAAACTGTTGCTAGAATGTTTGAAATTTGCATAGCCTAAAAATAAATCAATTTTAATGTGGTTCATTTAATTGTAAATCTAGTGATTTTTGTGTGTGTGAAGTTAAATTTTCTGGAACTGTTTACAGCATTTATTTCTCACATTGGTATGAACAGGAATGTATTTATCACATTTTGTTCTTACAGGAAGTTACGGAATGTATGCAGCCTAAATAAACACCTTTTTTGGGGGAGTTCATCATATGAAAATCCATTAATTTTTATGTCTAAGGTTAACTTTACTAAATACGTTTAGTGTGTATTTCTCGCATCAGTATGAACAGTGACACATTTATCGCATTTTGTTTTTCAGTGAATTTACATTTCCAAGTTACAGTCATTATGTTATTTCCATACAAACAAAATTTTCCTCTGCATCACCAAAACAATACGTAATTCAAATTGCATCTCTCACAAGAAGAACCGTAAAGCAATCTTTTCTCACAAATATAATAACTATATTTCTTTGCCTCACCAATAAAATAAACAGAAACTTAACTGTATGTATTACTTGGTCATAACAAAAACAAAACACGTTGGATTGGCAACCAGCTATTATTTGAGACAGAGGCAAATAAATATGGTCATTAAAATTGGTTTCTTTATGACCTCCAGTAATTAATAACCCAAACTTGGCACTTGTCATGAGTCATGCACTCTCGGCGCTTGCACATTATTTGGTGACAAAGAGGTTTCATATATTCCCTTCCAGGACATCAGTTTATTTAGAAAACACGTGTCTATTGAAATAAAAAAACATTTCAGTAACAAATCCTTCAATTTTTCCACAAGAAGCCACTGAAAATTAACTTTGCACTTGTTTGTCGCACAATATTTAAACATTTACGATGACAAGGGGAAGTCAAGTATACGTGTGGGGTATCATTTTATTTGGAAGATGTCTAACTACTGAATTAAATTAATATTCAGTGCAAAAATAATGTTTATTTTATGTCTGAGACAAGCATAGCTTAATGCTTGGTAAAACCATGTGCCGCTCAATTTTTTTTACATTTTGTGTTGACAAGGGCGGTGGGGGTCTAAATATGCACCGTTGTGATATTTTATTTTTTAAAACATATCTGCTGATTGATTAAAAAAAGAAGTGTAATTTTTGTTCTAGAGACTGTTTAACATTGACTTCATGCAAAAAATTGCAAATTTTGACATACAGGATTAGGGGTGAGTTAAAACCGGTCCAAAATTTTCCAAAATATCTATAGCGACCTACCTGTATTAACAACCTTATTTCTGGGAACTGTGAGGGGTCATTTTAATTGTTCTACTGTAGTGATTATGTCAGATCAACACAATTTCCCACAGACTCATCAGGCTTTGGTAATTTTTATTATTTATTTAACAGAAAATGTTTGCGTCTGTTTCTTCACCACCATGCAAAGAAACTTGAGTTAATATTTTTTAAATACTAACTCTTCTAAACGCAATTTTTGATGTTGCTTTGTTTAGATTGCTGAAGGTTATTTCCATACAGACATGAAACATTGAACACACTAACATGGTGCGCAGTCGAATACCACTAGCTTTTGCAGTGTTAATAAGAGTCTACTATTGTTGCCATCTTGCTTTCTTAAAGATCATTGTACTTTGATTGTGTTCACGATCATAGCACACAGAATTCTAAGTTGCAGTAGCGTGAAGTTTCATGAACTCTTTATTATTATCCCTGGTGTTGGCAATGGTATCAACGTTGTTTATGTTTTGTAAGTGACGTACAAAGCAGGAACAACAAAATATCTACAAGGTAATTTGTGGTAAAGCAGTGCATTAAATTTATAGGGGAATAAATGAGACCTGGAAAAAACAGGCAACTTAAAAACGGGGAATGTAAAAATGGGGTGATGCTGTACTCTGCATACATCAATTTGCTTCAGGATGAAATTGTTTAATAAGTTGAAACCCCAATGTTTACTCTTATAATCATCAACATGCTGCTAGCAGCTACGACATTCCTCCTCCTCTGTGTTCTGCACTCCTCTCTCCAGCACACCTGTAACTATCTTTTCTTGTTACTTTAACTTGGTACCTTTTCTCCTGGGCAATATCTCCCTTCCAAGTCTCTGTACATGCTCATATTGTCTCAATGTTGCTTTCTCTGTTATCTCATTCACATCATGTACCCCTTGCTGTTGTTACAACTTTGTTCTTAATCCTGGTTCAACTCATAACTGCCAACATACTTACCATAAACTTCATTCCTAATTACTCTGATCTTCTCAGAGTCTCACTTATCCATTTGGGATATAAACTTTGGTGGTGGTTTCGACATCCTGAAAGAGTAGTTATAAGCTCTGTTTTGTTGGCTGCTGTACATAGTAAGGCCTTTTATTTAGGATGTGATGTTTTTGTTGCATTACCAGATAGTGTAAATAATTTACAGTTACTGTAACGTACCTTGTTGCTGATAGGATTTAACACTGTGATATTAGATAGGTACTCAAAGGATGATGAAAACATTATGGTAACGTTCCATGCCTGTTTTCCATTGTGTTGGCAAAGATAACAAATTAAGATAGAAATGCAATCAAGTTTAAATCACCCTTAGTAATTATTTTGTAGTGTGACATTTGTTTTGGTGTTCTGGCCAAAAACAGTTCCTCTCATTCTAATTAGTAAAGGGACACTGCAGTAGCCAAGAGGTTATCTAGTCAGCCTTCTTTGTGTTCATATGGCTTCCGCATGATGAGAGGGAGTTTCAGCTGATGTTGCAATTAATTCCACTTTATATTCTTCATTACTAAAACCCTAATTTCATCCACTAATATGCAACCGACTTCACCACTTGTAAATTCAACTTTCATACACTGAATTCAGACTTTCGCACATCAACTTTCTAAGAATGTTTCAAGATATCATATAGTTTCACTCCTGATTTGCAAGCATTGCCAGCCGTTCAGTTATTTATTTATGTATACTAACATTTGAAACTGAATACACACGCTATGTTGATTCTGCAGTACTTTGAAATGTGTTTTTTGGGACACCGACCATGCGACCACTTACCCTGCTGTGCTTGCCTCACATTGGTTGAAATAATGAAATTGTGAAATAATTATGCATTCCCTGTTGCTGTCCGGGGTGGTGCTCACCACCACTAAGAAATGCTGCCTAAGTGGCAACAGGTTCATTGGTGCCAGCTAGCCGCAAGACTAACAGTGATGAGAGCACGGGTCAGGGCAGAGTTATACTTGCCTGGCGGTGGTGAGCACCGGTAATCGTGGTCTGACCATGTGGTGGCTAGGGTTGCTCACAGCTGAGTTATGGTTTGAATTAAACTATGTCCTCTTATCACATGGGCGAAAATAGGGTAGGACAAACATCTCTCAAACACAGTTTCAATTAGCATGGGTTTTTTTGCCTGACAGTTGCATGTTACACTGGAACACGAGGCACAGAGGAGAACATGAAAAAAACAGTCTCTCTCAAAATACACATAAAACAGGTAATCTGGAAGTGTGTGCTAAGAGATGACTGCATGAGTGCCACACACACTGGCGTTTACTCTGCTATACACAGAGATTGGGAGGTCGTAACACTTCACACTGCCGTTAGGACCGGGCTTAAAACCAGAGCCTGAGGGGCTCCGATGACAACCCTTTTTTATGACTTCATTATAAAAAGTGTAATACTTGGGCATTGTTAGGGTAACTGGATGACTTTCTGTATTTTCTGGGATGAACTCCATTTATAACTTGGAAATATGCAGTTCTGCCATTGTACATTCAACTGTCGTACACATTTTAAAGAACACCTATTTGTGAGTGGAGGACTACATGTATTGACATACTGACGTAGAAGCTGTTGGTGAGCTCAACTTGTTATTCTGTACTGTTATGTGGTACCAGCAAGTGTTAGAAATGGTAACCAGATGCAAATTAAAATGTTGTTACAGCTACAGTAATCTTGCAACTAACCTTTAGCTATTTAGTCGTAAAACACTTTTAAGAAGTTTTCTTGGTTAATAGACTGGAGATATTTGTTTCTGGAGAAATATAAAAAAATATAGGTGTTATGCTAAATGTTTGGTATTTTAGTAATATAAGACTGTAGCATGTTTTAAAACTATTTAAGGTATTTGGGGGATGATGTCTTGTGGTTTTGAATACACAAAATTTAAGGTGGTGGTGGGCGGCAGTCGGATCTGTTCCAGAGTGCACCGAGCTTAGCCAAACTGAGCTTGTCTTCGGTCTTGCTGAGTCAGCCCCCACCTAGCTTATCCACGTCGGCACCCGTGTCCATGTCGGCGCTGGTGTCTGCAGTGCGATCGCCGGTCTTGCAGCCACCCACCCCCACCATGGGAGGTCCCATTCGTAGACGGATTAGCGACAAGTCTGCACTCTCACTGGCAGGAGGTACCGGTAAATGCAGTTTTACCTTTTTATAGAATTTTTCCAGAGAACAAGCATAATGCTTATTACAGAAATGCCAACTATTTCAGATGTGGCCTCTTTTGTATAGTCTTTGTACATTTAGATATGGTGTATGAGGCAATCAGTTTTGTAGGCTCATACAAGTTTTTATGTCTGGAGATAGGTTTTGTAATTTTTATTGGTCTTTATTGTTATCATTAAGATGAGCATAGTAATGTTGGCAATATTAACATCCAATTTTTTATTCATTAAAAGGGTGTTTAAGTCATGGGGTAAGCACTAATATGAGATTCAAACCTATGGTGACACAGTTATTACAAGTCAACCATAAAAATTATTTTACTTATTACGATATTACTGTCAGATTCACATCCATTTTGAAAGTAGAATTATTTAATTAAAAGGGGTTTCCGGTTTACACATGTTAAAACTGCTGAGTACATGTAGGTCTTCATATGTCATCTTAGCTGAGTTAATATTTATTTTAAAGAAAAACAATGAAGTTGTATTTTATATGACTTACATTCATGTTTGGTGCCTACTTGTGAGTCTTCATTTTAATATCCTTTTATATGTCAGTTTAAATAGAGGATATTATTGTTACTTGAGAAATATTTGATAGTAGGTAATCAGTGTGAAGGTGTCTTGTTATTGATTACAGTACATCATTTGTTATTGCTTTTGTAGAGGATATATGAATTTAGGTTTGATTTTGCATCATTTGAGATATGTTCAAGTCTGTGTTATTTTATTTGATGCTGTATTATCTAAAGAATTGTGGACCACTATTACAATAGAACATTCTTGTTTTCTAAAACATGTTTACATTTGATAGCCTTAAAATGTCTCTCTTAATGTTGAGCATTGTCTTCTTGTAGTGTTTTGTATGATTTAAATAATTTAATTGTAATACAGCTTCTCTTTTTCCGTTAAAATTTTAATTCTCTAGGAGATATTAAAGAAAAGCATAATGCTGGAAATGATGTAATAAAGCCAGAAGTTTTGGAACATTTGGTATGGACAAACAAAATATCACGTAAGTTATTTACCTATCTTTTCATCCACCAGTTTTAGTACACGTGCTAACTTTTATTAAAAAATATAATGGTAGAATGATCTAACTAAATGTGATATAATATTCACTGGTGCACACAAAAAGTACACGTTCCATAAAAGTAATTATACACAGTGTGTATTTGAAATATTGTAATTTTCATTCTTTACTTAACCATGGGAGTAGGGCTTTGTGCATCCTATGAGACTAAACTGTTTCATGAAGGCAACGTTTTTAAGTTTTAGTTTTTGGTAAATTCCGTGCATTATTTTCATGATGAAGAGAAGTGAAATCAAAACACATGACATAACTATCAGATTGTTACAAAATGTTGGAATATATTTGCTCATAATTTTTGTCAGAATTGAGTGGTTGAAACAAAAATCACACAAGTTGTTTTTGAGATTTGGATTGTGCATTTATTCAGTCCTAATGTAAACTGTAAATATGGAATCTTATGGACAGGACAATTATTTACTTGCATATGTAATTATGATTTATGAATTGAAGGCAAGCTCATAAAAAATCTTTAGTAATGTGAAGTGGGGTAAATGCAGCCAGGTTATGGCATAGTTAGTTTTTGAACTAAATTTACACAATTGTTATTGCAAGAGGCACTTGTTAATTTTTTAAATTGCATAATTTTTGATGGTGTATTTATCCTGTACTTACCACAGGGGATCGGCAAGTGCATTGTGGGCCTGGAATTCCTTATTTGAGTGCTCCTACAAACATTGGGCGAAGTGCATTGTAGCCCTTTTGTTTTACAGATTCTGATAGTTTTTTGGATCATTTAAAAGTTTTTTTCCTGATGGAACACACAAAGATTGCAAAATCTCTAAAATTTCAACAAACAGAAATCTTTTAAAAAACTTATTAATAAATATATTAACAGTACATATATATTTATTCCATGATTTTTGGATTCCTGGGCATGTTAAAAATTTTTTATTCAATTAGAATTGCAGTTTATTTTAATTTTCAATGTTTAAAGAAATAGCACTTTGGCATTCTAAACTTTTTAGAAATACATAATGACTTATATATGGTAAAAAAAATTAGTTCTAAAAGTTTGTTTTAAAACTTTGCGTAGATTTAACATGTGAAAAAAATTTTTTTTTATGTTTTTGTTCTATTATTGATGGTTTAATGAAGCAAATATCAGTAAAAAGTGCATTTCTGCTCCCTCTAGCAGAACAGCAACTACATCATCGAGCTCCACAAAATTCACACCCTCATTTTCAGGTCAATTTAAGTTTTTCCTTTTTTATCAGATTTAATTTACTTAATCTGAAAAGCGTAATTTTGCATTCGTTCTTAGTTGCTCCTTTGAACACTTGGCCAACAAAATGGACAACTTTTTTTTTTGTAGCAAATTTAATGAGGACATAGCGACCTACTTGTACTGTTTCCCTTCTCGTAAAATAGGCTTCATACAATTCTTCTTCTTGTTGATACTCTTCAATTTATTTTACCAAGTCCTTAAAAATTCAGAATGTCAGACACATCACTTTCTGGAATTGAAATAAAATTTGTCTTTGTCACTTGATTCTTCAACACTGCCACTGCTTTTTGTTTTTTGCTCCCTGCATTCTTTTGTTTCTTCCTTTTCTTTTCTTTGCTTTATTTTGCCTTATTTCATAATTAGTCTGCTGCAGTAATTATTTCAGCACCTAAAGCAATTATTTTCTTTTCGCTTTTGGAGTTTGGGAGAATTGCTTCACTAAGGCAAGAAGTAGTCAGAAACAATTATATTGCAGTCGGGTTTTCATCAGGAGTGCTTGTTTCTGGCTGATTATGAGCAGATGAACTTGTTCCCAGCTGGTTTTGATCATTTTGTTCCACTGTCTCAACTGGTTTTGATAATTTTCTTGCACTGTCTCAGCTTGGTTTGTTTGGTATATTTTGTAAGCTTCAGGGTCATACTTTGCAATTTCAATAACATTTCTGTTAAAGGGACATATTCCACTTCTCCAAAATCCTCACATCAACAGTTCTGGCAATGCGTTAGTTCAAGTATCACAGATAAAAAATTCCTTTTTGTTTACTTTTTTTGCCCTGTGTGTTTTGTCAATAGTTTGCCATTTTACTGTCCCATTTAGTATTGATATTATTGAATACAGCCAGATCCATAGGCTGCAATAAATGGCTTGTATGAGTGGGTAGGTTGAGAATTGTTATATTATTCTGAGTTGCTTATTGGATAGTTCTCTCATCAACATGGGTGTATGCCCATTATAAACTAACAAAAGTCGCCTTTATGCAGCATAGAACTTAAAAATTTTCTTTTGAAATAATTGTAAAGTATATATCTCTTATCCATCCATTTAAAGAGGCTGCGTAGCTCATGTTCATAAAGCTAGTATTCAGTGGAGCCATCCATGTAAACCAAACAGTATTCCCCTTGAAAAAAATCTGATGTTGATGTTTGTCCCCGGAAGCATTGCTGCCTATCAGTACAGTTGTGCTCACCGTTCGTGGATCAGAAGGAACTCTCATAAAGGGGCTGTTTTCCTCTCTCACTACATTTGTTTTACTAGGATCAAAGGAGAAACAAGGCAAGTGAATATTGTAAATTTGACGTGGCATATCAAACAAATCCAGATTTTGAAGAGTCTCTTGCAATATGTCAAAATACTACTAAACTATAAATTGGTCTCTTCATATTTACCTACAACCTCAATTACTTCTTTTCTGCTCAACCCTATTTTTCCAGGGTTGTTAATCCTGCAGCTAATTTTTATTTTAGGGTAGGAATTTTTCAGGTCCGAGTGATTCCAAAAAAGGGAGTTAGACCTTTGTTCACGGAAGGTTGTATTCAGAGCTTATTGGCTCAATGAATTGTGGGAATGAAGACAATGGAAATGAGTGAGAGACAAGATGGCGGGCGGTTGTCTTTGTTCATCTGTGTGTGAAACAAAAACTGAGTTCGTGATTTGACAAAACAAGAAATAAATTGTGTTTACAAACAAGAATTGGGGTCTTCCCTGGGAAGAAGTCTTTTTTTTTGGCCCCCTTAGTGCCACTGATAAAACAATGAATTGATATAGAATTTCATATTTTCTTGTGGCTTGATGCATTGTTAGGCAGCCTCAGTAGATTTTGTCAAAGGCTTTACACATATCTTCTTGAGTATATTTAGTTGCTCAATTCGCTTTTCTTTTATAATTCCGTAAATTTTGGAGAGTTTTTCTTATCAATTAATATTTATTCGACCCTTCGGAAAATAAAAATAAGCATCATGCATTCATTGAAAGCAA
The DNA here is from genome assembly GCA_002778355.1 of Clitarchus hookeri. Taxonomy (NCBI): domain Eukaryota; kingdom Metazoa; phylum Arthropoda; class Insecta; order Phasmatodea; family Phasmatidae; genus Clitarchus; species Clitarchus hookeri. The sequence continues at coordinate 319,304 of NQII01001190.1, read as the reverse complement.
GCAAAATAATATTAAATACAAACTAACATGATACGTAAGAAAACAGACAAAAATAAATAAAAACAACCTAGGGAAAGTGCAGCTAGTGTGGCAGTACTTTCCCCTGGCCCTGTGGCTGCATTTGCCCCACGTAGAAAATCACTGAGGCGATTGCAGTCACAGATATAATTTCTTACAGGAGCATGCTAAAGCAAAATAAGGCACGTTACATAAATATTTACATCAAAATGATCTAGAAAAATTAACTTCAATAGCCAAGCTCTTAAGGTTCAAGAATGAGGAGGCTGAAAACTTTAGGTTCAGCACTTAACTCAGCAATGAAATGTAAAGGTTTTATAATTTAAAAAAATTATTTCTTTGATTCAACTGCTGGTGGAAATAAAAAAATGTAAACAAATTGTTTTTAAAAATCATATCCTGTAGTTTTTGTTGAGATAAGCTTTTATGAGGTTTTTATAGCCCGTGGCCACACTTGCCGCATGGCTGCACCTACTCCAATTCATGATACTTACCAACTGTAAAATTACTACATTTTAAACATCTTGCATTCCGTGGTAATGTTTTTGCACAAAAAGAATTTGTTTTCATTATAGCAGTTTTTTTACATTAGGATTCCTGCATGGCAGATTGTATTTGTGCAATATAAAGTTATTGCAATAGATTGTTTATCGTATTGCTCTAAAATTTTAATATCTGGCATACATTTCCAGTATACTTCAGCCCCCATCTTTGGCCAAGTCCAGTTAACATGCAATCTGTGAGCTTGTCTTTCCGCGAAAACAAAGAGTGTGTGCTTGACACAAAGGCACCTACCGTGACATAATTACCAAAATCACTGCTTGTATTCACATAATGAAATCTGATTCAGCTAAGATATTTTGTTTAGCTGAAGTTAGTGTATATCTGTCTTAAGCATACATACTTGTGCGAGAGATTCAGCAAATAAAATGTAATTTGAAAGCTTTGGAAGATTAAGTTGAAGAGTGTGTGTATGTGTGTGTGTATGATGTGTGTGGGAAATGGAAGTAAGGGTTATGTATGTCAAGGGCATTGTCAGAACTAGAGTTTCGTAAGAAACAGCGTTATACAACAGCCTTTTGTCACGAGCATATGACGGATAAGTTTATTCAACACCATAGCTAAACACTGGCTCCTGGCTCCAAAAGGATTTTAAGGACAAAGCTTGAATACCAGGCCTAGTCAGCAGAATAAATATTTTTTTGTCTGAAATTGTAAAAACTGATGTTTGCCAGTTGTATTTGTCCGTTCAAACCAGTAAGAAGAATGAGAAAATAGATTACGTTATTAGCACAATGAACTGAAACACGATAGAACAGCATTTCTGCAGCAAATGTTGATTATTTTGAAGTATTAGTAATNTTTTTTTTCAATAAAAGGCTTGCCTTTCATCATTTAAAAATTAAATTTTTTGTATTTTAATTGTATTTTTATTTGATAGGAGATGCTGGGGAGACATGGGCGGTAGATAAAAGGAACACTAGGAAGGTAGAAGCAATTGACATGAAGGTTCATGATGTTTGCTGAAAGTTAAAAGCCAAGAACAAATTGCCAAGTTGGATAGAACTGTGTACTGTATTTACGTGAATGCAAGATGAGGCCTACATTTGAACCTTACTGACAAGAAAAAAATTATATTGGTTAGAACATCAATTTTGGATACCACAAAAAATAAAAAACCAAATATTTTTTATGATCTCAGCAGTTATTGCAAGTCCTTCCTTACATTTTTCTAGAGCATGGTGTACTATAATTTTCTCAGTATCACTGAAAATACTTTTTTTAGGCCTACTGTATGCTGTGCAAATGGTGTTTGCATTTTTGAACTTCTCTTTTGAACAATGCTACTGTTCCACATTTGCTTCAGATATGCTAAAATTTCTTGAAGCAATGCAGTTTTCACTTTCTTTGGCATACCCAATAGCCATGAGCTTAAAATCGACATCATGTTATAACCTACAGTTCTTCTGTACAAAATAATGTGTTCCTTGCTTTTCAGCAGTTTGCTTGAACTGTTTGAGTACTCTGTCAAAAACGGGTGTTTTCTTAAGAGATAATTTTCCTTTCACAGATTAATATTTATGGTAAAATCTGCACAGTACTTCTTAGATACTGGATAATCATTGCAGTGCACACAACATAGTGGAGAAATGGTTCACTACAATAATTGAAATGTGAAACATGCCCATACAATAAAGCACAACTTTAACAAACTTCACATTAAAGTAAATTTTGTTATGACAATCTACTGTTTTGGTCCTGGCAAAAGCCTATGCAATGCAATGGTTTTTTTGTTCCTATTTAAAAGATGTCTACATTACAACTTTAGGCATATTATGAAAATATTGATGTTAACGAGCACTTAGTTAAAATCTTTACAAAGGTCATTAATTCTGACTTTATAAAAATATGTTGCACCATAGCTATTGCACAGATGGTAACGTGACTTGAGATGACAAAACCGCGGTAAATTGTTACACAAAAAAGGCATCTATCATTAAGTGTTTGGGGGCCTGGCCAGGGCACAAACAGTTTTTTTTTTAAATTTTATTTTTCAAGAAAATCAAATAGGAAAGTACAAATATACAACAGTTATTAAATTAATAGAGGACACAGGACAAGACAGTGCTATTTATTATTACAGTAGCCAAAATTGGATAATTTGATTGACCCGTGTAAAAAAGATTTGATCTAGCATTGATTTAGCAATTTAGTCTAGGTGAAATCTAGCCCAGTGAATGAATATGGTCTAAAAAATTTTATTTTTTATTAATTTCGAATTTTTAATGATATATGAAGCATTACCTGTTTATTATTGATGAAATTTAGTGTACCTAAATAGAATAGCTTATTTTGTTAAATTACCAAAAGGGGGGGCCCGGACTTTGTAATTGCATAGGGGTTCTGGGTCTCTTAAGTCGGGCACTGACTAAGACACAAGTGGCCACAACTTGTTGAGTAGGTGGTGTGAGTTTGGTTATTTATAGTAAATGTTTTTACAGATCTGTAAAATTGGAGGTATATTTAAATCAAAATTCAGGGAATATCAGCAAAAATTTTAATTAACTTAACGCTGTAGTCCTGTTACAAAAAGTAGAGCATATTACAAATTTTCTTGATGGAGAAATGTAGGTATTGGTCAAAATATGTATAAAAATAGGAGAGAAAACAATTGATTTACATTACTAGTGTTTTTTGAAAGATGTGATCAGAAACCACAATGTTTGCAACATGCTGTATTCCAGAAAAGTGAAGTCCATTGTTGGGTATTCCATTTTTGCCATTTATTGCTTCATATATATCGCCTTGTTTAAAGTAATGATTTTAAACCCTTTTAAACTAAGTATATAGCATTAGCTGGTAGATAGTGATATTTATAGATATTTGTGATTTACAAAAGATTAATTTTGCTGTGTTGTATGTATTCAAAAATGCCTCAAAGAAATTTAAGTGTGCCATAGTAAAGTTTCAAATATCATGGGTGGATGCAAATTTACGTCCACATTTTGCACGGTGGATGTGATACATAGATGAATATTTTTATATTTGTATGGTTTGAAAGTTATTTTCACTTAGTAATGTAGGAGTAAGTGCCCTTGAAAGCCACATACAGTAGAACCCGTATTTTAAACTTTTCTAAGGACAAATTTAAAATGTTGTAAATTAAGGGAAACATTCAAGCTTGAAGACTATCTTTAATAAGCAATACAGGCACCAGTTTAATATCTTATGTAACAAAAGCAGATCAGAGTATCAAATAGAATTTAAGCACTGTTTACTATTTATGTCAGTTTTTGTTGTAATATGAACATATTTTAACATCAATGATAGATTTCCATGCTTGTCTGTACACAGTATGTTTGCACCTATGTGCTAGTATAGACTTTTTTATAAGAATGACTAACTGATTTGCGACAATACCATCCCCATAGCAAGACTTATTGCTCCGAGTCCACGAATCAGAGTGATGTGCCGTTTTTGTGGCACAGTAAAAATGGCACTGGCAGTTGCTCCAGCGTGGCAAGTTAAAACAGTTCTCTTAAACTCCACTAATATTTACAAATTTTACATCTCCCCAACACAGTAACGTTATCCTTAGTTTACTTAGATTTCTCCAGTGACATTTTTAGTTTTATTTAGAACTAAATCACATAATAATACATTCATCTCCATTTAAGTTATCCTTTGGTCTATAATCCTGATTCATATCTGATAAATTACTTTTTTTTTTTTTCAATTTAAACAATATTGGGAGTCACGTTTTCACTTTCCAGTGAAAATGTATGGGCATACATTATTGCAATCTCAATGTCTGCATAAGTGAATTTTCCAAAAAGAATGCAACATATGAATTTCCAAAATTTGTTAACCACATGAATTGGTAAAAAAGTTTAAAACCAGGGAAACCATAATAATTTGCTGTGTAAATGGAAGGAAGCTAATACATTGTAAACATAGGGAAAATGGTGGTACCTAAATAAATTGGCATATTTAAAGGGAAAATGTGATTGAGGAGAATGTAAAATCAAAGTTCTACTGTAAATGGAAAAAATACAAACATAACATGAAAACTAATCTGGATAATCTAGACATCAATGAGTGATGAGATTTTGATTTGTTTCACAGCTTCTTGTACTGAAATGCTTTATGGCCATTTCCTTTTTAAGTAAGTTTTGCACTCATTTTAAAAACAAAGGTGAAGGAGTAAATATAGTGTATTTATTGTTGTGTGTTGATTTTGTTTTTTTTATTTATATTTAGATAGGAAAAAGGAGTATATCTTGATGACTTGTTGCTGCTCATCCTGAGAGAGGGCCCTTTTCTTAGGATAACAGCATTACGGACCCAACAGCAAACAAAGACATAACTGTTATGCAGCAATGGGAAATCACTTTCAACAGTGAACGATTATTAAAATATAACACAGTACCTTGCTTCAGTAGGCGCATGATGCGAGAAACAGTGTTTACTCAACAGGCATATAAATTCACAGTAGCTCAACGTTGCTTAATACTCTGCATCAGGACAGCAGACATCGCTAGAAGCCGACAAATTGGGCAAGGCGATTGTTGATAGCAGCAACACCACATAGCTGCTCCACAAAGTGGCAACTCCATACATCCTGCTGCCAAGTTTTCAGAGCAGCCAGAAATCCAGTACATTTCCAGGAACTGAGTCAACAAAATGGCACATAATCCTGGTTATATCACACATTAATGTACCAAACCTTTCTGCACATATCTTGTCTATTTGGGCTGCAGCTTGGTTATTAACCACGACCATATGCAACGAAATCCTTCCATCCTTCCAAAGACAAACTTTCACACAAACCATTGTACCAGCACAAAGACATTGTACTAGTTCTGGCAAGCAATAACTTAATGCCCAACCAGTGTATGTCCACACACACACACTCTCTTTTTCTTTATCTTTTTGCTCTCTCTCTCTATCTCTCTCTCTCTATCTCTATCTCTCTCTCTATCTCTCTCTCTATCTATCTATCTCTCTCTATATATCTCTCTCTATCTATATATCTGTCTCTCTCTATCTCTCTCTCTCTCTATATATCTCTCTCTCTATCTCTCTCTCTCTATCTCTCTCTCTATCTCTCTCTATCTCTCTCTATCTCTCTCTATCTCTCTCTCTATCTATCTCTCTCTATCTCTCTCTCTATCTCTCTCTCTATCTCTCTCTATCTCTCTCTCTCTCTCTCTCTCTATCTCTATCTCTCTCTATCTCTATCTCTCTCTCTCTCCCTCCCTCTCTCTCTCTCTCTGATATTAGTGTAGATAATAAAAAATTCAGTTGTTAAGAGTGTTTGTTGATGCATGTTACAGGGGCGTAGATGTTGGTGGAGTTTAATTGGCATTTAGTCCTCCGCTGTTTTTATATTGTGATTAAATATTGGACAATATTGGCCTTGCTGCACGACTTCATTTTTTATTAAGAAGGAAAGTTCCAGTCTGTGGAAAAAGTTAAGTGACAAAAAAAATGTCTTTAAACCATGGGTTTTTGTTCATGGAAAACACTTGCATCTTTACTAGGAAAAGGGGGAATAAATAAAGGTTGAAATAATAAAATATAGAAGGAAAAAAACTTATTTACCTTCCTTAATTGTATTGTTGATGTCATCATGTACCTCGCGGTTCAGATGAAGGTCTTGAAAACATTGCAGATACTAAGTGTGGGAAATTCTTAAACATGTATTGTTGAACTAGTTCCTCATTGCCAGCCTCTGAGAGAGCATTTAAACTACCTTTAGAAAGGTCAAATAAGTTACTTCTACCATAGTATCCAGAATTAGGTCTTAAGTATAATTTCTTGTAAAGCTAGGGTTTACAATCTGAATGATGCAAGAGGAGCGAAGTATCATTTTCTGTGATGTTTGAGTGAACACCTGATATGAGCTATTTGGAACAAATGTCTTTAAGTTTTCAGTACATAAAAATAAGTGACTGTTTTTGTGAAATTGTTGAAAGTTTTATTAATATTTTGGCTGTAAGAAAAAATACTTGTTTTACTCTAAGTTATTCAATTACTAAGAAGTTGGATGTTGATGGCTTGAAAATAAAAAGAACTGCCAAGGACAGTTATATGCACATGGTGCAAACATGGGGGGCAAATATAAAGGAGTTGAAACAATAGTGCTTGAGGTCAATGAGCTAGCTTACTTTGTGCGATGTGCTGCACATTCTCTCAGTTTAGGTGGAATTCATTCTGGTAGTAATTTCACAGACACAGTTGACTAAATTTTTTGGCACATCCAGTGCCTTTATGCAACTTTTGCAGCATCTACATACAGATGGTAAATCTTAGATGTGACAATCAGTCTCAAGGCATTAAATAGGATAAGATGGTCAGTAAAACTAGAAGTTGTAAAAGGCAGTTCACTTGGGGCTAGAAAAAATTATTGATGCTCTAAATTATATCAAAAAGAGTTCTACAATGAATGGAAAAAAAAATCATAGGCTTGCTCGTTTTTTTAATGTAAAGAAGTTTATATTTATTGTTAGACTGTATTCCTGGCACAAGATTATAAGTCACACTGTTGGGCAAGTAAGTTGGCTCAAAAAGAAAACTTCACCTTTAGTGCCTCTGTGAAAAATGTTTATGGCCTCATAAATCTTATTTAGCATCCCCAAGGTCAAGCATTACTGCCTTTACTGTAAAGGAAGCTTAAGCTGTTGCCCAAAAATTTTGTGGGAATCAAATTTCAAGGAGGTTAGGCAGCGATACAAAAAAATAATATCTGATGAACTCTGAAAATGAGGGTGTATTGCTGCCTGAAGGGGACAAATTGTGAATCACTCTCCTTTGTAGAAGATTTGAGTCCATTAGAAATATTTATGGTAAATTGTGTAAGTATATAAATAAAAAATAAAATAACAATCTTTAATGTTCAAGTCAGTTTGACTCTGTGACATCAGAGGAACTGAAGTTGCTTGCTGCAGAATTATCCATTATAAGGAAGATGTTGATATTGATTAATTCAGCATTGAATTAAGACTGAGATGAAAAGTGCAATGCAGTTGACCTTTGGAATTTTGTTTGCAAAAATGTATTGCAGTAGCCATAGCTCCGAGAATATACCTCACCTTACCAGTGACCACCACCTCAAATGAAAGGATTATCATCATGCTCAAGCTCCTCAAGACTGATCTCTGAAGTACAGCAGGACAAGAAAGGTTGAAGGATCTTAGTATAATAGGTAGAGACAGGTGTTTTTGGTGAAAATATTTGCATTATTTGGTCACTTTTCAGAAGATTATTTCGGTATGTTTTTCGCTACTTTCTCACCAATTTCGTCAAAAATTTCGTCTATTTTAAAGACGACATATGAGATTTATAAAGACAATTTAACTGCATTATTAATACTTGTTTAATTTATACTAGAATTTAAATGCATAGCTGTAGAATGACATAATTTTATTGGTTCAATTAGTCAAATTTACTAAATATTTAAATTCACAGAACAAGCAACACACAAATGATTATACCTACTTAGAGAAAATAAAACAATAGTTAAATCCTTAGTAACACTTGAAATAACATATGAAAAATAAAATGTAGACAAAATATCATATTTCAAAATACAAAATATTACGCAAATTAGAACACTTTTAACATAAACTCAGTCGGACATTGCCAAAGTTAACATTATTTCAATGTTTTCAGGAATCAGGTTTGTCCTTTGGTCATACATAATGTAGTACGTTGAAAATGACTCTCGGAATCAACATTGTTTACTGGTATCCACGATGACTTGACTGCAGCATATACAAAACTACCATGATCAGACTTGAATGATAGCAGAATTGCAATTGTGTCAACATCTTTCCCTGCTTTGCACAAACTAGAAGTCTCTTCCTTGAATAGAAAATATGGTACAATTAGTTCAGTTGCAAGGTCCTTAAGCATAGGAATTTTTTTCACTAAAACACAAACATCATTATTTTCTACAGTTCATTTCATTATGTTTCTAAGGTCAAACAGCTGCCCAAGGGAAGAAAAGAAATCTTTTGCACTGTCAGATTCTATTATCTGGTTCAGTTTATGCATACTTTTTTCACCTACACACTGAAACTAACATGTCAGTTGTGCCTGACTTTGTTTTGAGAGTTTGGAAAGTGCAGCAGAAGTTTTTTTAGGCAAGATGAAGCTCTTAGACAAGTCATTCAATTTTGAATTGAGTGTGTGCGCCAGATAAATATTACTGCTTGCTAATGTTAATAATAAGTTGCAGCACCGTACACAGTGTTCAACAAGCATTATAGCTTGACAAAGGATTTTATTGACTTCACACACAGTCAAAGCCTCAAAATAATTTACAGCAACACTTTCTTCTTCAACACTTGCAAACAAATTCAACAATGTCATGTAAAAACTCTCACAAATATTCTACTCTCTTGAACCAAGAGTTCCACCTGGTGATAACAGGCATGGGGAAAAGTTTTGCTTTGCCTTTTTCATCCACATACTTTTCTGCCAAGAACTGTATGCATGTAGGCATACTTTCTTTTTCGAGTGTCCATATACAAGTGTTTAGTTTGGATGACACATTTGTTCAAATTACTCAATTCTACAGCCCAAATATTTCCCACCAAGTTCAGTTTGTGAGCCTAGCACTGTGTATGAAGTAAATCATCAGACACCACAATTCTGATGCCACTGATGCACTTCCCCATGTATCTTGCAGAATCTGATGTTATTGAAACTATGTTCTCATAATGAATCCCTAACTTCTGAACCACCTCTACCATTGCCTGAGAGCATTCAGTAGCATTTGCATTTGTTAAGATTTTCACACCCCCAACAAAAAGTTTTTGAACTTACTCATCCCCACAGCCAAGCACTCTTATTAGAACTACGAACACACACTGTCCCTTCCCTTCCTATCTGTCGTTTCATCACAGGATGGAAACTCTGATCCTTAACAGCTTCTTTCAACCTCTGTTCCCCCTCGCAAATAATCTCTGGAACATAGCCTTTGCGTATCCTACTGACGGAAGGCAAGTCTCCAGCGCCTGAAAAAGAAAAGTAGGTAACTGTAAATTTTTCGTAAAATTTTTGCAATAATGTAAATCTAGCTATGTTCTACTGAAGATTAACTTTTCTGTGCTTATGAAATTGTTTAAATAATCAGTGCATTGAAATATGCCTACAATAATTCATAACGACTGAAAGAGAATTTGCACCATTTAAGTTATGTAAACTTTTGTCTCAGCACTATGGTACAATTTACAAAAATGCATTTTAGTAAAAGTGTTGTAAAACAGAGTATAAAACAATTTTTAAAATTTTGCTTATGAGATACAGAAATATAATAGCTCCAGTACCTAACCTAAGAAAAAGTAGTTAATTACTGCATTTAAATTTGGCTACTATAAATCACTATCGCCTAAACTTTATTTTAACAACTGCTGTAAAAAAATCAAGCTGCATAATATTTCACGGCTAAGTAACAAACTTAATTATTTGTAATGTTTGGTATATCTGCTTACAAATTCACAAAATGTTTCAAACATCCCACAAAAATAAATACTAGTATTTTCTATATACCTTCGATGTACTTGTTCATCCATTGATGAAGTTTCAGGTTATTCAATTTTTCAATTGGAATATTTGCTTCCATAAATGCCCGAGTTGTCGACAAAACAAAATCACTCTTATCAAGTTTTGCCTGTTTTGCCGTCGACACAGCTGATTCCAAAGAAACTTGCCTTTTTGCACTGGATTGTAAACTCTCCTTGTTTTTTTTATGGGAAAAACAGTTTTTTATGTGTTTCATACACGTCTCTTTTCTTTGCCACTCTATTTTGACATTGCAGTATTTGCACATAAGAATTTTTTTCACATTGTCAAAGATGTAGAATCCTTCACTTGCAAACTCTGCCGTCCTATCGAAAACTGTCACAATCATTTTATAATAACGTTTTACAATAGTGCGAAACGTCCGATTCAGTCTAACACCACGCCATTTTAACGTCTGTAGCAATTTCAATCAATATTGATGCTCTCGCCTTTGACGTACGGGAATTGATCAAAAGTCCCTAACAATCGATTGTAAATAGACCACAACTATCAAGTCATTGAAATATGGGCATTTTGCAATTTTTTTTTTCTTTTATTTTGTGATTTCACTTAGCAATTAATTATTTCACGATTTTAAGTGTATATATATTAATTTCGCGAATTTGCCCCTTGCGAAAAACATGTGTGTTTAATAATAGGTATCAAACACAAGATAGCTACTAAAATCTTATATGAGGATGTAATTAAACCATTTGCAGCTAAGGAAGCTAGGAAAGTGCAATTGTGTATTGTGCCTGTACCATTTTTTTTAAAAATCATTATGTTGCTCTTATGTGGGACATAAATGTTTTTTTTGTTAAGATATTTATTTTTATACTTTTGAACCAAAATGTTGTTTTTTCTTTGGAAAATCGTTCAAGAAAAAATAGGGGAAGGTGGGTGCTCAGCTGATTCCTTGCTTATGGTGAAATTAGCCCTAGATCTGGCCTTAAGTTATTGTAAAAAACATTCTGAGTTGCTGCTGTTTTAATGACTGAAAACTGGAAAGAGAAATTACTGATTTTTCAGAGACAGGTTTACAACTTCATGCAATGTTGTGAAGGTGTAAAGCATGTTTGTATCATGATATTCATGTTACATTATGACAGAAATTCCAGTTGTGGGCTTAAAGAAGCTCCGTAAACAACTAACAGAGAAAGATACAAAGAATAAGAAAGCAGAACTAGAGTAAATATATTCAAAATGTTATTGGAAGCAAATAATAAAATAATACACTGCTAGACAATGAAAATAGCTAACCATAAAGAAATCATGTGGCAACCACGAAACAACGTAAATAGCGAGACTACAGACTGCTATGCGTACAAGCCCATGTTGGTGCATTTGAATTTTATCACACCCAGCAGTAGCGCTAAAAGTTCGTGACCAGTTATCATGGCTACTGGCAGTCAAAGCTACATTAACGCAAGAAACACCAGATGATACCTAGCAAGCATACTGAGTCAAGAAAAATCTAGGAAAACGCCAAAGATGTCACTTTACACAACTGATGGGCTTCAAGAGAGGACTCATAATAGGGCGGAAAACCGTAGAGTAGTCATTTCACTGTATATTCCACCATGTGGATAGTTTGGATCATAGGTACTGTCCAATGATGTTGGTAGCAGTGGATACTTGAAGTCACCTCCACACGTAAGACTGGCTCAGGATGGACGAGATTGACTACCAGTTGAGAGGATCAACGGATCGTGTGCCAGGCATGGGGGATCCCATGGTGACTCGGTGCACGTTACTGGCAAGTGTTGGTGCTCCTGTGTGCCCATGAACCAATTCTCTATGTCTTGGAGAGACAAATCTGCAATCTCCGTGCTCATTACATGTGCTGCCATTAACTTTGCAGAAGCAGCGGCTCTGTTTGCAGTGGTGCCAGGCCAGAGCAATGTGGAATGCCACAGACTGGTGATGAGTCGCACATCATTATGGGGACTGATTATCATTTCCCTCGGGTGTGGGAGGTCCCTGTTGAACGACTCAATCCCAATCTCACTATTTAGCAGCACACTTCTCCCATGGCAGGCTTTATGGTCTAGGGCAGATCCACTTTCGTAGTGATACATATAACATTGACAGTGTTATGTGAATGCTCCCATCTGCTCCCATTTCTGGCCGGGATTCCAGGTGTGATATTCCAGCAGGATAATGCCTAATAACACATGGAATGGGTCACCCAGGACTGCCTCCGTCATGTCTAAACACTACCATGGCCTAACTACTCGCCTGAGATGTCTTCAATCGAGCATGTGTGGACCATTTGAAATGCCAGCTGCCACTGTTCCACAGTATCCAGAATTTAGAACACACAGTCAGACAATTGTTGGCCTGTCTACCTCAGGACATCATCTGGCATATGCTGGACTCTATGCTAGACCGTGTTGCAGCATATATTGCAGTGCAAGGAGGAGCAACGCATTATTGGGGTGACCAGACAGCATACCACAGATTCGTATGTAATTGTCCTACTGCTCTCTTTTTGTGATCATGTGTATTTCTCATCTGCATCACTACCTCTATAAAGTTTCAGTTCCATCCGGTGTATCCTTCTGTGTGTTCACTATTTTTATTGCCTGGCGGTGTATGTATGGAGTCGTGGAAAATCAGAAAACATCAGGGAATTTTTATTTTTAATTATTATGCAACCTGTAAATCTCTGATCATCCCCTCCCAAGTAGTTGACATATTATGACTAATTTGATGTCTTACAAATTGAGACATCTTCCAGAAGAGAAACTGGTTTTCTACCTTTCCAGCCATAAGGTTGTATCTTCCATGGGTCATGATGCAGAATATGGCCTCACAAGTTGTGTCTCTCTCTGTCTCCCCCATAGCCACTCATTTGTCTACCTGGCAAAAGTGACTTACATGCTTTTCAGGGGATGGAGAACTGCCCTGCAAGCAACCCACCCTACGAACATGTAGCACTGGTACAACATATTTAAATGATATTTTGTTAATGTAATTTGTATAGACATTCATTAATTACCTAGATTCCCTCCTTGCTCTGCAAAGGTATAGGTTTTACTAACTGGAGGAGGCTGGAGAGAATATCAAGTAGTTTTTATAAATTGATGACACTGGAAACACAAGTAGGAGAAGCTGTTCTTGGGATCTGTGAGGTATGGGGGTGGATTGGATTGGTATTGCCTTCTCATTTTGGTTGAATGTTGGCCATGTTTAATTTTATTACCTTGATGTTAAGTGACCTGGTGCTAATGATCTGGAAAATTTCAGAAAATTGGGAAACTTCCAAAAAATTAAAATAATGTTATTTAATTTTACTTTTTTTTTATAATTCCATGCACCTTAACAAAGCTTGATGTCTTCCAACTTAAATTGTGGTAATGTGATTTTATTTTATTTAAAGAATTTTTAAAGTTTTCCAAAAATACTTTTTTAAAACTTTTTAAATTTTTTCTTACCCATTTTGTTTTAAAGCTCACAATCTTTAAATTTATTAATGTACTCTATTTTTTTAACACTTTTAAATTAGTTGACATACATTTGTGATGTTTAAAAACATTTCATAAAAATTATTTATAAAGAATTAATTTTTTTGTTTTAATGATACCATTGTTTTTAAGCAATGGATTTTGCATCTTTGAAAAATTGTGTACATGCTGTCCAAAAATAACTTGTGCTCTTTATTGTGCAGGGTGGACAATGGTTTGGGGGTCAAACTGTACACCCACCTTTCATAGTATATGTTCAAACATATGAATGCCTGTCATATGGTGTTGAAACATTGTCACAATCAGTAGAATCAAACATAGAAGTCTTGCTTCAGCCTAGAAATTGTACTTGTGTGACAACCATTATGGCTCGTGACCTAATTGCTGATTTTCCTTTATTTGCTTAAGTATTAAATATAATCTACATTAAAGTCCCGTTACGAGGCCCATAAATAGTTTAGAAAAAAATTCTCATAACTACAAGAGCTCATTATATAGTGATGCCAACTCTCTGATGCCAACTCCCCCCTGGTAGTTAGGAAGCTGTGCTCTTTAAATGGGGTTACTGCTCTACATACCCTACTTTGCTGGAGACTCTGGGCATTCCTGTATTTCTATTATCCATCAAACAGCAGGCAGAGGTGCAGATCTGATGGGTGCTCCTGTGCATACAAAACCATGCACAAGTAGACAAGCCGGGTGACTGGTAGAAGTGCACAAAGTGCTAAGGTCGAATCTTCGGACCACTGGTGTGGTGTGAGACCATGAGGCACTTATCCGCAGGTGCTTTGATGGTGTGGGTGAGAGTGGGTGTAGTCTCTGGGGGTTTGTGAAAAATTCTTCCCTCTATCGAGGAGCCACTATAGTTCTGCTCCATGAGGGTGTAGGGTTCGTGAAACATTCTTCCCTATGTGGAGGCACCACTATAGTTCTGTTCCATGAGGGTGTTGGCAAATAAGCCACATGTCTAAAAAGGTGGCCTCCTCCATCTCATACCATCCCAGGGCGTTAGGCCCATGCTCAGCAGTATGCCTGGCTTGGGCAGAAAAGCCTTCTTTTGTCCAGCTTGATGTCAGGGCACGGAAACAGTTGAAAAGCAAACAACAGTTGCAATTAAGAGATGTTACTTTGAAGAGGTGACCAAAAATAAAACAAGATGTAAGATTTGTGTGTTACGGAATTTTAATTTGTGATCACTAGGATCAGGTGTGGCCATTAGTCCAGTATGCGGTTTTAAGCGGTGTGGGGTTGGTAAAAGATGGTGTAGTGTGCCTAGGGAGTAAATGATGCTCCCTGGTGCTGGTGCTGTGGGGGTGATCCCCACTTGGGTCCTTATCAGAGGGGCGGCGTATCTAGCATCATACCTGCTGGGATGTACATCCCCTGACTCATGGTATTCAAGCCTGCAGCAACTCAGGCGAAGAGATCCCTGCTCCTCCTGAGGAATGGTTAAGCGAATGACTTGACCGCTGCAGAACTCAACTTCCCTCTTGGAATCACAGTGTTGCCCACTGCGGCCACAATGGTACTTGGAGGAGCAGCTTAACCTGCAAAGAGTCCAAGCCCTATGGTAATCTCAAGGGTTTATTTCCTCGAGCCGGTGGACCCTGGAAGGATTCTCCCTTCCCTTGCCATGATAGTCGGAGGGGGTGAGTTAACCTACTTTCAGGCAGGAGCGTTAACTTGGGCAGGTTGCTGGCCGCTAGTCTGCAAGATAACACATTGGCTCATAGTTCATCCTTCAAAGCAACAGCAGTTGTAATATGTGATGGTGCTGTGAAGGCTATGAATGGTCAAACGACTGCACTCGTGATGCGTCAGTATGAATGTGCATTTTTTATCACAAAATCATTGGCATGCCACGTCTACCTTTTTTTAACATCTATGCACCTTTAATGCCTCTGTTGTATAACACCTACATACTTAAAAATGTTTATTTAAAGTGTTGTGCTGTGAGATCTAATTTTAAGCTGTGTACAGAAATCATTAGAATTTTTAGTGTTAGTTTTTATATTTTGTCATTGTACATTAAATAAACATGGCTGATGACTAGTTTTGGTCAAATGAGAAACACAGAATAGTATCACAACAAAAAGACTTACATTGTAGAGTAAAAAAAAAGTCCCATATTTATTTGTGCTTTTCAACAGCAATGCAAGAATACACTTACAAATTCACATTCCAGAAAGTGTTATGCTGTTGGTACGGTTAGAAAGAATTCTATTTAAAACAAACAACAAAAATGTAACTTTCTTTGTAGGAAAAACCTGTGAGGGATGGTTTCCTTTAGTTAATCTCTATGCGCCGTTTTGATTGCAGAACTTGCCATTCCCTGAAACATAATTAGACCTATGTCTTAAAAAGATATGTTGTTATGACACCACAGACTGCACTGCATTAAAACATTTATACATGTTTATTATGTAAAGTTTATGATTATATAAATAACAACAGAATGTAATAATAATTACATCATCTCCTTTATAATATATGAGAATTTGAGCTCTACTGAGTAATATTTAACCACATGCATTGTAAAATATGTGAGAGCACTGCAATAAACAGAAATTGACTGAGTAGTGCAGCCATACAAAGGCAACAGTGTTGCCAGATATTGCTGCCATTCCACAGTTTCACATGATTCTGGCCAGTTAAGAGATTAATAACAAAGAAAATGAGTATGTGTTTAAACTGTGTGTATAATGTTTATTACTATTGATGGCTGTTTTGTATGCATCAGTCTGTCAAATCACTCCTATCTATGAATGTGCAGATGTAAATATTGCTTGTAAATACCAAACATTTTAACCATAAACTACATATAAAAACTAACTGGGTATTACAAAACCATCTAATTGTGAATGTCTTGTTAAAAACCATACTGATTGTAGTAAGTTTTCTTGAAATGTCTCAGGTACTTGAGTTAATACATGTGATAAGCATTAAATATTGTGTAGTTAAGGTAAAATTAATTTATTTAAAAGTATTAGCAAAATTCATGAATTGAAAAATATTAGTAAAATTTTAGAAGTGTATATAAAAGACTTTGGCTTCCAACTGGAACTATAGTGTCTGTAAATTCATATTTTCTTAGGAAATTTTTTTATTTATTGTCTTCAAATTCTGTACCAGTGAGAAAAAGAGAAACTTAATTCCTTATTGTTTTTAAATCTGTATGAATGATCTGTGGTTCAAATGAATACTTACTCTAATGTAGCCAGTTGTAAAACGTTAAATATAAAAAAATTACATAAATTTGAGTGTGTTCAACACTGTTGGGTGGTATTTAAAAACTATTTCACTGTAAGAAAGTTATATTTAGAACACATTTGCAACTTATATACTGCAAAAAAAAAACATTCTCCTAGTTCGTATACATTTCCTTATGTAATTTAATTTTCAAATCATATGTTCAGAGTTTTTAGAATTATGTGCACAACTGCCTGTGCACATGCTTGTAATGGCAAATGAGAGAGAAATTTAAATATTAGATTTAGTGACACACATGCATCCAGGGAAGCAAATTTTGGAATTGCTTTGGTAATATTTTAATGAATCTCGTTCATTACCTTTGAAGGGAGATAAAGAAGTAAAATATTTCAAAAGTTAACTTCCTGCTTCTTAAAAGTTGTTTCTAAATGTTGGCATTTCTGATCTGGAAGAGTAAATTATGTTAATCATTTTAGTAATATATATATATATATATATATTTTTTTTTTTCTAATTTTTTAAAAGTAAATTTTTTGCACCAATTTTTGTAAAGATTTTGTGATTAGATAATTAACCATGTGGTTTTGATTCCACTGTTGTAGTGTATAACTGCCCACATGTTTGGTATGAAATGAGAGTGAATAACTACTTCAAATAGATGTTAATGTAGACTACCACACATTTGTGTAAAGCTGTTCAATTTTAAGAATTTAGCTATTGGAATAGGCCCAGTACTTAATTTTTCAGACATAATAGAAACTTTTATAAAACTTTCCTATAACTGCATTTGTCATTATTTTGTGATGTGTTATGTCTTTACTATGTAAACAGGTTACCTATTTTAAATTAAAGCAGTTATAAACATTACAACAATTTAACCCATTAAAAAACTTGCATAAATGTAATATTCCTAAAGATCAGGTACCTCTTTCTCAAGAAATGGGAGTACACACTTTAGTTGGAGAACTATTTGCCTTCATTTGCCTCTTTAGGAGTTAACGACGAGACCTCGTTGAGGCGAAGGCTTGCAGATAGAGTGGCTCTCGATATTTGCGAAGGTAAAGTGTTGTCGCCTATGTTAGAAGGTATTGAGTGTATGGCTCTCACCATTTTCTGTCTTCTCTCTTTCCTTGCTCCCTGTGTGATGGGTGCTGGCTGCTCTAGGCCTGCCCTACATGCTGGAGCGCGCTGGACTAGATGTACAGCAAGGTAACGTGCCCGCTCGTATACCCACCTTTTCTCTCCTACTTGATAGTCTGTATTTTGTTTCTCTGTCACATGTGTAATGCTGTGTTGTTTCATCATGTGTTCCCATTTGATGGCTCCTTTTCTCAAACTATATTCATCTTTACTTATCCCGTTTATCGCAATTTAGTTAATGTATACACTAGAACATTTTTAATATTTAGAAATTTGAATAAATGATGGGCGTTGGTAATTATTAACAAATTACATTCATTCAGAAATGCATTGCCATTTATACAATTTACACATTTGTTAGGCTGCAGTTTTAGGAGCTAAATTTTGTTGAAATATGAGTGAAAATAACTCAGTAACAGCTTTTTTTTAAGGCAGCAAATAATCTTTCCAACACTTTCTTAGGAAATAAAATTGTAAAATAGAATGACACACAAACTGTTTGGCCCTGGAACAGAAATTATTGCAGACATTCAAAATATTATGAATTATAATGCAGCTGTATGCCTATCACCCCTCATGCTTTCTATGCTTTTTTCTCATTTTCCCTCTCTTCTTGACCTCACTCTCTTTGTTTATCCCTGTTCCATTATTTCTTTTAGCAGGTGATTTGTTTGTTCCATTCCAGACCCACAGCCACATCACAGATCTGTAAAATGTGCAAAAATACATGTCAGTGAAAATACAGTAGTTTATGTTATAAAGCTGGGTTGCAATCCCACATTCTGCTCCATTATAGAAAATTACTTTACGTTACATTTTGCTGTAAGAGCAGTGTTAAGTACAGTGGTGTAGGTTTCCAGGGAATTCCAACATATGTTCGTGTTTCATAAAAATTCCGGCTAAAATGGGAAATTTCATGTCACAGATGGCAAAGAATGAAGAAATTAGCATGAACATATTCAAACTTTTCATATTATTGTATGTAGTTAAACATTTTTAAAAGTGAAAAACACTTTAGTAAAATTTTGTAATTTGAAAAATCTTTTGGTGGCATTTTGTTACTATAAGTCCCTAATTGCTACATTTTGTCCAGAACAGTGTGTTATTTTGTAGCACTACATGTTGTACAAATTGTTTGAATTAAAGAAAAGTTATAGTATGACTTAATATAAGTTACCCAAGTTAATGATAATCAGGGATTCTTTCAGTTACATGAAGTGAATATTCCAATTTTTTACAGTACGGTAACTGAACAGAGACCTGTACTTAATGCCAGAATTTGGTTTTCATTACTGTATATAATTTATATTTTTCATAGTTACTTAATTATGATTATTATTGAACAAATTGAGTGAGGCACCTCGGTTATAATTTTGTTATTAGGCATTATTGAATACATATTATGATGATAATGCCTAAAGTTTAAGTTATTTTATTGTACAGTAGTTTTGACTGTACAAGTTAGCTGGGTGCCATTGTTTATTTTAATTACCAATATTTGAATATTTATAAAATACACAAAAACTTCAAATTGTATTATTTCATTAAGTAGAGTTTTTACTGTTCTTTCTGCTGGATAGCATGCTCTTGTCTGTACTCTGGGTGCACATGTTAAGTTTATATGCCATAAGAGGGTGGTAAGGTCTATAGGAACAATGCTAAAGCACATGGCAATGCCAACCTAAACTTTTCTTCATCTGCGACATGTTGACTGTAGTACTAGCTACTTTTGAGATGAGATTTTGTTGCATAATAAAATGAACTGTAGGAAGTGGGGCCACCCTGTGGAACATACTTAATTTATATTACTCTCAGTACAGTATGGTCTATCTCATATAAGTTGGCGAGATTCTGACAGTCAGTGAGTTGCAACTTGATGTACACGAAACAAACAAAGTGACATTTACAAAATCCTGTATCAGCTGATGCAGGAACGAACAAAAGTTAATATTACGTTGGCTATTTTGAGTGCACTGCCGACGCACATTAGACAAGCCGAAAATACGCGATAAGAAAGAGTTCTTAGATTATTTAATACATTTTATTTTACGAGGTTACAAAACAGCGGTTTTAGTGTAACAAATTAAACTTTGTGATAAAGTAGTAATGTATGGATGTTCAAAATGAAATGCACAATCAAACGATCCGTATCCAAATGAAACGCAACTTCAAAACCTTTTTCACGTTCTATCCCCCCCTCTCCAAAAGCATACAGAAATATTGCATTATATTGTTGAATATTTTTTTTTTATAATTTGACTTAATGTATTTTAAATTTGTGTCGTTCCGAGCCAGTAATAGAAGAAAATTCAACTTTTAAAAGATGCTATCTATTGAGCAATGCAAACGGCTCAAACTTCGCTCTGTCATGCCGTGCGCAACATCTATCTGCTCTTTCCCGAAGCATTACCAGCCAGAGAAGAAAGCTTTCATGCTAACAAATTTTCGAACCGATACCAATAGTTTTATTTTTCCGCGAGCTCTGCATAATTTTTGAAGTAACATCTATTTTGTGTAAAGCTATTTTGAGTACTAGTAATTTATATTCGGCCGGTAATTGTTCATCTACTTAAATTATACGCCATATTGCTCTCCCGAAAACCCATTTCCTTGTTTCCGAAGAAAGTGGGACACGCGTGAATAGTTTTTAAGCAATTCTAATGTTATTCCAAGTCACATATTTCCAACTCAAATATATTAGCTATAACGTCCAAATTGTGATATTAACTACAACTGCTGGCTCGCAAATGTTAACCCAAATTCACTGTCTCGGACAAATTAAAAAAGAGTTAATAAATATTTAATTTTTTGCAAGGTTTTATATTTTTACTTTTATAACCTACTAATTTTTTTAGACAGATGTCAGTCTAAAATATCTTAAAATTTGTTTAGCATTACAGTACAATGGCAAGTGGATTAGCTGACAACGTGTTGATAAAAAATACAGCCTCCACTTGAAGCACCAGCTGATGGCGAAAGGATACATAAACGAAAAGTAAACATTGGTGCTACTTTCATCGAACTGTCAGAATCTCGCCAACTTACATGAGACAGACAATATCTAGCAGGCTCATGGAAACAAGTCAAGCCATGTCATTGAATTTTCCGGATAATAGGGGCTGACAATTGATATATGCCATTCCCCCTGATTTTGTGTTCACATTTTAGCGATTGCATGCCAGTTAACCCCCATATCTCGAGCAAATACGAATGGAAGTAAGAATGTAATTTAGGCACACTGCTGCCACCTGTATAATGCTTGCCTGCAGTGCAGGGGAGTCCTGCAAGAGAAAGGACTATAGTGTCCACCAGCCACCATTCACTCTCAAGATGATCCACGTGTGTACACAGCCCAGTGGTAGGATAGAAGACACAGACCTGTCTTCACCTACCTCATCACCCTTCACGTCATCTTGCCACTGTCACCAAACTCTCATATCCTACCAGATGGGCATGCTATCACGAGACCAGGCACTGAGGTTCTTTAATTGGCATTTTGGTCATACAAAATAATTGCACCCTGACAGACATACCTCAAATTGAGTCGGCAGCAGGGTATCAGTGTTTTTGTTTAGCTTGGGATCCTGACCTTTATTTAAGGCTTTTAAATAGTGTGTGGCCTATTTTAATTAATTGGCATGTTAATGTATTTGGCCAGGAAGTGAAGCTCCCCACTTATTATTAGAACTGTCATGAAGACCATTGACTCTTGTAGTTAAATGTGTTATTAAATTTGCATTCAGTGTGTGTGAGTTCCCTAGCATCACAGTTCTCCTGGTATGTTGTACTGTGTGGCATGTATGACACAGGAAAGAAAACTAATGAAAATTAATAATTGTTATAAAATCTTGTGAATTTTTTTAAAAATCAAAATGCACTGAAGGTTCTTGTCGCACCATGTATTCACAAAAGGTGCTTATTGTAATTTTTATGTATATGCACACAATTAAAAAATGTTATAACAACATATCAAAGAATTTACAGAATGTGCAACGAGTCAAATAATGAATGAATTGAAGGTGTTTAATTTAAATCGTGTTACTAAATTTTATTACCTATGTGTTTGCAAGTTTGCGCTTAGTGTCAGTTTATTTACATGTATGTACATAGCCCCCCGTTCCCTAATTCGACTGGCAAATGTGTTGCTCAGCCTGGAGATGAAGTGGTGGTTGGGGCTAGTTTCCACCTTTCACAATCTCTCACATAACCAGCCTGGGCAGGATGCCCTTTCTCTATCAGTGCAGTGCGCTATTGTGCAGTTTCTAGTTATCCCTTATGTTTGTCGGCGGTAGGAAGAGGTGTTGACTTAAGCACCGTGTGCAGATAAAATGTTAAATTCAGTCTATGGCCAAGTAGTTGTTAAATTTCATCATTGAACAATTGGAAAACTCTGACAAAATATGTGTTTGTAGTGTGATTAGTTTATAATTGTTTTAATGTGATCTGTGGCATGTTTTAATAATTTTTGTATTTAGTATTATTTATAATTGATGCTGTAAAATTTTAGATACATATTCTAGGTATGTGTACACTATTTCAGTATATTTACTATGGTAGGTCCTAAAGGGTGTAATAATGTTGTGAATTGTGTTCCTTGCAGAAAGGCAGCCAATTCTTACATTTCAGTGGATAGTGTTAGTGATTTCTGTGGTGTTGACCCATGTTTTTGTAGCCTCCCTGTGCGGTTTTGTATGGGTGCATGTGCTTTGTTTGTGTTCCCGTGTTCTGTCTGCATTTATTGTTGTTTGATGGGATGGAATTAAGCCTTTAACAGAACATTTGGCTGCAGTTTTTCTCAATGTTTCTATCCTTTGTGTTGGTTTGGAGGTTCATACAAAGGTTCCAGCCTTTGTATGACTAAATAGGTTTTTGGTTTGCTTCATATTGCCTCCACACTACACTGTCTCAATGTAATATTTTTTGTGAAGTGCACATTTCCACTTTTATTTGTCCTGTTTGAGTTCACAGTCGTTTGCCTTCTAGTGTGGCCTCGCATATTAACTTGTGAGAAATTGAATTAGTGATACTTGCCTACTAGCTTTTAGCACCCCCTTTAATTCTGATGGTGGTGGTGCAGCATGGTATGTACTCCACAAGACACTGGAAGCAGTTGGAAGTCATACTGATCCAGGACTGCTACAAAGCCTCCCATAATGCAGGGAGATCGGTTGGAGCAGGATTCATGGTGCACACATCCTTATTGACAGAATCCAAATGTGTTTGATATAAGTAAGGACGGGTGATCTCAGGGGCCAGGCAAGCAACCTCAAGTCTGTGGATTGTTGATCAAATCACTCAATTACCATTTGGGAGCGGTGGGCCAATGCATTTTCTTGCTGTAGGTACAGGTCTCCTTCAGGGTGCATGTGTATCTCAACTCATCCATCCAGGTGACCTTTTTCTATACATTGAGGGTCCAATAGCTGTGTTCCTAAGCCCTTATTAATAGTTGAGCCTTGCAACATGCAGTGAGCAGAGGTACCGTAGTGAAGTGGCAGCTTCTGTACCCCATAGTGAGGTGTTTGTTCGGGATGGTATGGCTGCTCACAAATCATTGTGGTCCAACGTTTAATTCGCAAGTGATTAGCGGCACTATAGCCTCTCTATCTACTATCTCTACCAAGCTACCATACGGTGACCCCTGTCATCGATATGTTGTATGCCTCAGCAGTTGTCCCTGGTGGTGATGGTTTTACCAAAACCCATGAACTCGTGTTACATTCTTGATATGGTGGCTGGTGGAAATCCCAGTGCCTGCACAACTTCAGAGATGGAGTGCCCTATATGTCTGGCCCCAACAATATGGCCATGATCAAATGCACTAAGATCTAGTTTCTTCCCTATTTTGTCCTCTACTGTTGCTCAGACAATCAGCATAAGTCATGTGTGGCAGGGCACTGTTCCATTCAATGAAGTGACCATAGTGCCATTTCTCCAACATGTCAGGTATGTCTAATTCAACTGCTCATGAGTGTATAATACAGACTGGAGGAAGCAAGCAGTTTCCCCATGTTTTGCCCAGTGCAAATCATTGCATGTACTGCAGCACACCTTCTACACAAACCGACATTTATAGTGTGTGTATTTTGTACATGACAAGTCCTGGTTTTTGTGGTTGTATTAATGTTGCAAAGGTTGCAGTTTTGTCAGCTGATATTTAAAAACTGTAGATGTGTAAAGGGATTAAACCATATCATGTGATTTCTGTCTTTATTTTTTCTATGTCTACTTTTTGTGGTAAGCCCTTTATGACACATCTTGTCAGCCTGTCAAATTTTTTCCGCATTTGTGTGGTACTGTATTTTGTTTGTAAATGTATTTTGAAAACTTCACGTACATTGATAACTTTGCAGGTTCACTACTTTGAGGTGTTATTTGTTTGTGACTTTCTCTGTATCATCAAAGTGGCTGGCAATTTATAATATGGAAAAGGTTTTTTGTGTTTGTTTGATATGCAAGTATGTGTTTTTATATATGTGGAATGTGGTCATTAAAAATTTGGGTTAGGGAAATGTCACAGACTTCTTTGTTAGAAATTTTTAAATTTGATAATATTTTTGTGGCATTACGTTCTTTTTTATTGCAGAAATCCAGAGGAATAGGGAATTCTATAAGAATGCAGATGTACGGCCACCATTCACATATGCTTCGCTCATACGCCAGGTATTTTATTTTATAAAACATTTTCCTATTAGGTTTTATTGCCTCATGTTGCTCTGCAGTGCCTGTGTATTTCATCTACTTGGGAACCAGTTAAGATGTCCGTTAGGGTGGTTCCTCAAGAGGTAAGCATGTAAAGGGATGCTTCTAGTTCTGTATATCCTCTTTGTGTTTTGTAAAGGACTTTAGTATGTGAAATTATAATGGGGAATGTTTGAAAATCCAAGTGGAGCATACAAAATTGTATACCGGCTTCCATGTGGCAGATTTATTGTAAGTCAATACCATAGTTTTCAAAGGTAGCTGGGGGTAAGATGACAAAACTATAATATCCCCTCAAACCACATCTTCCTGCTTAAAAAACTGCCTTCTCTTGGTCCACAAATATGTTTTTCAACACAAAATTGATATAATTAAAGTAACAACAAATGTGTGTGGTTCAGTTTTACAAACAAGGCTGTCTGGATATTTTATCAATTAAAGTAGTTTGCTACTTGAGTCAATATTATTACTGTAGTTTTGTAAACACAGTTAATTATCAGTGGCCATATATTTTCCAAAAACTGTGGTAACCCTAAACTAAATGGAGGATGAGAAAATTAGTTCAGGGAGCTGGTAGGATTAATTCATTTGTTATAATTTTCTTAGCATATTGTCATGTGGATGTCAGTCCCATGACATGGGTTTGTTTAGGCTACCCTCACCATATAGGCAGTGCTGGGTTTAGTTCACCCTGTGGGAAAGCTATAACTAATAGAACTAAAAATGCTGTCCTATTCCGTAACATCTATTCAGTCTTAACTTTAAATTTAAAATAATTACTTATCAATGAACTTATTTTAATCTCTTAAATGTGATCACCAGTTGATTTAATTTATTTCTTAACTAAAATTTGTACATAGATCTGTAACATAATTTTTATTGTTCTTGCAAATTTAATTAATTAATAAAAATATTAAACATTTTATTTCAAAATTATGCTGTTATGTACAACTGTGGTGGTGGTAGATCTCCAGGTAAATTATCATGATAGATAGTTTACAGTACATTACTATATCTTTTTTCTGTAGGTCAATGAATTTTCATCAACATGATACATCCTTAATATTAATTAAACTGTTGATGTGTCGCACAACAGTGATCCTCTTGGGGATGCAGTGTCTCTGGAAAATACCTATAATGTAGCATTCTAATAAGTTATTGAAATAATTCTAAAAATAATCTAAGAAGAAAAACTAAAAATTGTTTGAGTTTTAGCATGCATGTGTGTGATGCATGGGAAGACTGTACCAGCTGCAGAAACTGGTAATATGTAAACAATTAGATATGGTGGGAATAGGCCGCCATGCTGCTGGATTACATTATAAAAAGTAGACAGAACACACAAGTACTCACATGGCGGTACTCTTAGATAGACACACACAAACAAAAGTCAGATGAACACATTTTCTGCGCGGATGCACAGTTGCGCAACTTTTGCTTGTTAGGCCAGCTTCATCAGGTAGCAAGCAGTGGCACACTGCAGTCTAGGAAAGTGTAGTTGGCATACAGTGCACTTAGTGGCCAGGAGGCGGAACTGGGTGAGGCGGGAAATTTGAAATGTGCTGGAGGACTTAACTTATGTTAAAGCCAGGTATCTGTGAGGATTTAATGATGTATTTGTGGGCCAGTTCCCAGCATTGCAGTTCTACACTATAATTAGAAGGAGGTAGGGCCCTCACAACTCTGGTTGTGTAACACGCCGAGCTGGGGCAAATGTAAATTTGCAGGAGAAGCCAGTTGTAGCACATGCACCATCTCACAAACAGAACTTTGACTCCGGTTATAGTGCTGGGAAATGGCCCACCAATACATCATGAAATCCAGACAGACAACAGGCTTCAACATATGATAACCCCTCTGCCACATTTCAAATTTCTCGCCTCACCCTAGTTCGCCTCCTGGCCGCTAGGTTCACTGTTTGCTAATCACAGCTCACCAGGATGTGGTGTGCCACTGCTCGCCGCCTGATGAAGCTGGCCTAGCAAGCGAAACGTTGCGCAGCCACTCATCTCCATGGTAAATGTGTTTGTCTGACTTTTGTTTGTGTGTGTCTATCTACGATTATCGCCCTGTGAGTACTTGTGCATTCTGTCTACCTTTTATAATGTAATTATAACCTGTTCAATTGTGCAAATGGCCAGTTCAGATATTCACTGTTCATAAGGTGGTGCACAATGGCAGGACAAGAAACTATATCTAGTCAACCTTTGGAACCTCCAAGTGAGGGATTACAGGGGACTGTTGTTGTCAGGGAAGTGGTTAGAGGAGTGGGGAGGACTTAATAACTAGTATGGTTTCGTGCCATTCAGCCCAGCAGAATTTTACGTAGAAGATAAAACAGAGAAGCCATGAGGATAGTTACATTCATCCATAAGTCAGTAGAAAGATGCTATATAAAATTTAAAAAAATTTTCTTGAGAGTACAAATATATTAGTCTCAAAAATATCATAATAAAATGTCCTGCACAAATTAAATTTTTATATTATCTTTGCTTGGGAAGGAATACTTTCCTCATAACATGAGTTTTGTGGAAAGACCCTTCAGTTTGAACAAGTGTGTGCATCCAGTTAGTTATGTATATGCATATTGCCCTGCAGTACTACTGCTCATCTGCTTCGATTATGTGGTTTACCCAAATTTAGCAGACAACTATTACTTTGCAAGTGGGGCATGTGCACAAAGTCCACAAATAGTGTATAAGAACGTTTATTACAATTTTTTACGCTGTTAATTATCTCTCAAAATTTATTGATCATTTTAATTTTGAAGCTTTTATATTTATCCACAGTTATTTTTAATATACACGCACTGACCTATGATGTGTTATAATAAATCTTACTCCATTAGTAATAAATCTGTGGGTGAACAATCAAACTACCGCCATACCTGGGCTGGTCTCTTGGAACAACCACTTTCAGTAGATTTGTCTTTTGCCAGGACCAGTAACACCATCTAGCATGATGACCGCACCATCAGAAGTCATAATTGATGGCAACCAATGCCCAACCACAATTCCTTGTTGACAGAATGTTCAAAACACAGCACACATTGAATCATGCACAAGAAGATGCTTCCCTCCAGACAAAGTCTTCTTATAATCTTTTGGGGGTATCTAATCATCCACATGATAGAGGCTCTTCTATTCTTGATGCAGCAACTAAAATTTCATGTCTGCATTACCTACCGTATTCACCCAAATATAAGACGACTTCGAATATAAGACGACCCCATACATTTGCTCTTTTGTAATGGGAAAAATTCAATTTTGCCAAAAATACTTATTGACAAACCATGATGATAAAAAAAACTCCAAAATCATTTTAATGTAAGTAAAATATGTAAAAACTTACCAGTCATCAAACCTTTAGTACAAGAAATAGAAAAGAATGCAGTACCAAAAAAATTGTTTTGTCAATTTTTCATCACTGGAATCAGACTCCCCAGTAGAATGATCCTCATGAACATTTGCTTTGGTAACAGAAAAATGCCGGGCTGCAGCACAATTTTTATGCATTTTTGCATACCAAACCACCATTTAAAATTCGCATCATAACTATGTCGTTCAAATTTTCTTACTTGCGATGCCGATGAACCTTTTTTTAAATGTGGCCACTCATAATTAATTAACACATTCTCATTTACCAATACGTTCAATTTAAAATCGAAAAACGGCTTTGACCAGGAGTAAACAAAGTATGGAAAAGTAAATTAGGAGTCATAGATACAGCTACTATCTCGTACTCACAACCTCAGACACATTCACTATGGGAATGTTGAATGTCAGCGCTAAAATTGGTCATCAAACAACTTTGATCACTCGCATTCACAGACATGATGACATTTTGGTGGTCACGTAGCTGCTCTAGATCCCAAGATGTTTAGTTTACCACCATGTTACAATTGTATCTTTGGTAAATGCAACCTAACTAAACATTACCGCATGTAGTGTAATGAAATGCACTGACCCATTAATGCATATTTTATATTTGTACCAATATTTTAGCGGTGGTTTTGTCAGGTGGTTTCACGATAATTTGAAATATCTGCGCACCTGGATTAAAGACCATTAACAGAGCCTATTGGAAGAAAAACGTTACGGAAATTAAAGTTAACCTCACTTTTTGTTGTGATTGTGTTTTATTTTTTTTGATAATATTAACCAAGCTTGTGTTTTTGAAAATATTAGAATATTTCTCTGGATACCATGAACTAAGTGCTATTAGTATTACCAATGCATAAATATTGACCTCAATTTGTTTGTGATGTGAAGATAACGCGACCCCTGAATTTTTTAAAGTGAATGCATGCCCTCACATGCCTTTAGTGCTGGTATTAGAAGTGTGGCAAGTGGCAAAATCCTGCTGAAAATAGCCAGTATGGAGTTACATGTCATCCAACTGATTCACAAACTCTTGGAAGATACTCAAGTAGATGTCAGTATCCAATGTTGTGTTGAAAAAGGTTGGGTCAATAACACGGTGCTTTCATAATGTTTACCACACACCAATTTTTTTCGTCATGAAGAGGTGTTTATCATGCAGTGTGATGATTTTCACTACCCCAAGGCCTGCTATTCTGTGAATTAATGACCCCACTGAAATGGAACATGCTTTGTTGGAGAACGATTTGTAGTCAAAGATTCCCAAATGTTCATTGACAAACTGCTGGAACCAATAACAGTAACTGACTCTTTTTGGTTTGTTGGGAGGTTGCAAATATTGCAAAGCAGTAACACGATATGCACACATATTTGCTTTTTGACAGCTCTTTTACATGTGCTTGTGGAAATATCCATTTCCTGCTACAGTCTACATGACAATTACTTTTGTGAGGCCAGCAATCTGTTTCTCACTTCCTGCACCATTGCATTTAACAGTTTTGGACATCATTCCTTAATGCACATCCAACAATGTTCCCCTTGTTTCAGTTTCTTCACCAAATATTGAATGGACGACTTTATAGGCAGTTTCTGAACCACAAACTGTGAAATAAATTGTTGCTGGCATGCCTTTGTGGACTCCTTTTTCTAGTATGTGCAGATGATAAACACATGTTGCTCTACTGAGTAATGAGCTCTCATTTTCACTAAAAAAAATCCTCCAGCTTACAGCTGTACAGAATGCTGCAAAAACATTTATCTTGCTACTATCGTACCTCATTTGCATCACTATGCTTTGCCATGTGGTCTTTAACATGCTGCATTTGTGCATACTATTTTCAAACTATTTAATTCCACAAATCTCACAAACACATTCATTACTGCCTGTATCAGAAATCTGGACTTATTACATGCTTCAAGAGCATTTGTATGTAGATGACTGTGTATTTGAATGTTATGTTGAATCTTCACAAGTCCATAGAATTCTAAGCATTTGACCACTTCTACCATATAATTCAGACCATTAGATTAGTGCAACTGGTAAATTTGTTATGTGCAGTTTTGGTTTATGTGTATTTTAAATTTAAGATTAAGGAAACAAAAACATTGATTACTGGTTGTGTAGTGAGAAAAGGGAAAATAAACTTCTTTGGGATTTTACTCATTTATAATTTTAAAAATTGTGTGTCCCAGCATAGTAACATAGTAATATTTAAAAACTGGTAGTATTTTGTTAATGATTTGTAACATGGTGTAAGGAATGTACTTATAAACATGTCATAATTTTAATCACTACAGTACATATTTTAAAATTAGAAAGTCTT
This sequence comes from Clitarchus hookeri, assembly GCA_002778355.1. Classification (NCBI taxonomy): domain Eukaryota; kingdom Metazoa; phylum Arthropoda; class Insecta; order Phasmatodea; family Phasmatidae; genus Clitarchus; species Clitarchus hookeri. The sequence continues at coordinate 288,992 of NQII01001190.1, read as the reverse complement.
GAATGCTTGTTATGCATGTGTCCTAATATTTTACAGTGTATTTAATATTTGTCAATATTTTACCTTAATTTGTTACTGGAGCAGGTATCACTACTTAGTAAAGAAATGTTTTGCGTTTTCAGTCCATCATAGAATCCCCAGACAAACAGCTAACGTTGAATGAAATCTACAACTGGTTTCAAAATACGTTCTGTTATTTCCGCCGAAATGCAGCCACTTGGAAGGTATAGTAGTTTACGATACTTACATATCATGCTTTTCTTTGGTGTGAACTTGGTTTGCTTCATTTAATATTGTTGCAACATTCTAACAGAATTTCACAATCTCGTAATAATGCAGGAATTTCTTTTGTTGCAAGTGCATAGGTGTAGAACAGATACACTAAATTAATTATTATATTTTGCATGAAACTAGCCTGTTAGATGTGCTGGTAAAATTGTTAATATTTCTAAACTTAACAAATTGTCACACTTCTACTGCTTTGGATGTGTGAGTAAAGTAGTAGTGAATTAATTGTTTGAGCATGTAGTTGTGTTTGACAAGTAGAAGTTGTTTTAGGCTCATTACTTTTATAGATTGTATGAAATATTGAAATTTATAATAATAGCATATTGATAAGATAATTCTGTGTACATATTAGCGAGTATGTTTTTAAAGTTTTCATAGTATTAGGAAATAATATAAAAAATTTTATTTTCATCATTATTGATAGTTGTATTGTATTTGTGCCATACAGTGTAGCTGTGAAGTTAGATCTTGTTGCCGGTCTTTTGTTAGTGCAGATTAGAATTTATTTTTGTAAACAGTTAATGTATTGCAGCCATTAATGCTGTAAAATTTGATATTGCAGTTTTAATAGTCTTGATTCTCATAAAGCTTCAATTTTCTGAATATTTTAAAAGTTAATAAGCAACAATAAATTACAAAATTGTGTTTATTAATTTTTTAACTGACATCATTAAAAACTATGGATGTCAAACTCGATTCCATGATTCCTCGATACCCGTGATTCTATAATCGAGAATCAGAAGACCAATTACTGCAAATACATAAACTATCACCTCTCAAAAATAGTTTAAAATTACTTGATTAATGCCAGTAATTGAATCATTCTTGGAAAATTATTTTGTATGTGAAAATATGAGATGCGGAAATAGTCTGTAAATAAAACTGTACTAGCCGTGTTGAAATTCACCATTTAGTATATTAGTATTAAGTAGCTTCTGTTCGGTCACGATTAGGTTGTTTTGTATTTTAGCAAGTTTCATTACATACTAAAAACTAAATACTAAAATACCAAGTACGTCATAATTTTTTTGACTAATTCAGGTCACATGACCTTTTAATAAATTTCAAATGCCAATTCGAAAGCGAACTCACTTTTTGCGTAACCTATACTTTTCTCACTCAAATAAAAGAAAGTTTAAAAAACCTACCACATAGAGGATGATTTCAACGTTACCATGGCAAAGGATTTATATAAAGAACATAGCACTTTATTAATTTGCACGTGACAGAAACTAAATTTTTATTCCTCTCATGGAATGTTCACTTTTGCACTTTTTGTGCCTTCTTGCAACTTTGATATGACATTTCTTCGTTCACATCATCGTAAATTATGTGCCCTTACTTCACTGTTTTCGTTTAAACTTGGTAAGGAATGAGAATAAATTATATTTGTACCATTGTAATATTTCTGAGAAATAAATATAAAAATTGACGTTATCGTAAAAGGAAACTAAGTTTCTCAACAGCTTACGGCTTTAGAATGACCGCCTGGACTACTAATGCCATTGGTTTTATTCCGTAGCAATGCTGATAGTACTCTAGCAAATAAGCCATGCCATTTCAANATGCCATTGGTTTTATTCCGTAGCAATGCTGATAGTACTCTAGCAAATAAGCCATGCCATTTCAAAAACAAAACACGTTCGATTATAACAAGAAAAACATTTCCATGCAATCGTTTTATAAAATAACGCAATGCCTAAATAAAGTGTCTGCAAAATGCCTTTATATGCAGAGGTAATAATGAAGGTTTTTCCTATTTTTACTTATGATTCATTCCCAATCTCGTTCTNTCACTTTTGCACTTTTTGTGCCTTCTTGCAACTTTGATATGACATTTCTTCGTTCACATCATCGTAAATTATGTGCGCATACTTCACTGTTTTCGTTTAAACTTGGTAAGGAATGAGAATAAATTATATTTGTACCATTGTAATATTTCTGAGAAATAAATATAAAAATTGACGTTATCGTAAAAGGAAACTAAGTTTCTCAACAGCTTACGGCTTTAGAATGACCGCCTGGACTACTAATGCCATTGGTTTTATTCCGTAGCAATGCTGATAGTACTCTAGCAAATAAGCCATGCCATTTCAAAAACAAAACACATTCGATTATAACAAGAAAAACATTTCCATGCAATCGTTTTATAAAATAAGTAATGTAAGTTAATTGTCTTATAAACACAATGCCTAATAAAGTGTCTGCGAAATGCCTTTATATGCAGAGGTAATAATGAAGGTTTTTCCTATTTTTACTTATGATTCATTCCCAATCTCGTTCTTTTCTCGTGGGAAAATTTATTTTCAGCTCCGCCCAATAATTTTTTTGACTAAAAATCTCCAATCCCGCCAAGTTATATTTTGTTTATGGTAAACACCAGCCTGTTATAGTATTATCAATCTACAGTTATTGTCTCTTATCAGTTGCGTGTAACAAAAAGATTCCTTTTGTTGTAAAACATAATTTGTTTTCACACTGCTATTTTTGCAAACTTTTTAATAATTTCATGTGTTTGTGATCATTTATCATGGCAAATGAGGTTTGGAATATTTTCGAATAAACTATGTGGAATAAATATATATATATATATATCTGTTTGTGTGTGTGTGTGTGCATGCATGTGCACATGTGTGTGTGTGCATGCATGTGCACATGTGTGTACGCATGTGTGTATTTATATATATGTATGTATATGTTTTCAATATTATCTCATACACCTCTTTTGAACTTTTTGTAATTTCATATGAAAATGCTCTCACTGTTCAAGTGTTACATTATTTATGTTAGTAATATATTTACTGGTAATGTAGACCTAGTTTAAATAATTAAATTTCACATCCTCCTATACTGCATTTAGTTATGTAAAGTAATTGTCTGTAACTAAAGGAATCGTGATTTTTGAAATTGAGAATCTAGAGGGGTATCAGCATCAAGAACGGGAACGAGGAAAATTGGAATCGTTACATCCCTATTAAAAACCATAGGACTAAATTTAAAATCCTGTGTTTGGCAAGGCTGCAAACTGATAGATATAGTTTATAAATATTTTATTGTTATGTTTTCCTTTTTACTGTATGCTGGCAAAGACATTAGAAAATTGGCTCATAAAGTTTGCATTTAATCAGTANGGTATCGGCATCAAGAACGGGAACGAGGAAAATTGGAATCGTTACATCCCTATTAAAAACCATAGGACTAAATTTATAATCCTGTGTTTGACAAGGCTGCAAACTGATAGATATAGTTTATAATGATTTTATGGTTATGTTTTCCTTTTTACTGTATGCTGGCAAAGACATTAGAAAATTGGCTCATAAAGTTTGCATTTAATCAGTAATTGTTGATAATTATCCAGTAATTGCTAATAATTATGTGTAATTGGAAGGGTTATTTTCTTCATAATTGTAAAAGAAAACACTGTAATAATATTTCAATGTTAATATATATAAAATGTGCTTTGATTCTTTTTTAACAGCAATGCTTTCTTTTGTTTTAAAAACTGTTCAAAGCTAATGTGTGTTGTTAAATTTTCTCTGTTACTTCAACTAAAAAATGTTAGCTGATATAAACCAGCCAACATATATCACAATGTTCTGTAATTTTTTTATAAGGTTTAGTGATAACAATTTTTGTATTGTGTATACAGTCTAATATCTATTACTAAATATATTTATCCCATCCTTCTTAATTCATTTTAGTTTAAGTGCTTCTTGGGTTGTGCAAGTAGTTGGTTTACCGAAAAGAAAATGAAAAATGACAACTTTCATTTTTGTTTCGGTAAAAAATTAAGTTGCCTAAACTTGTAATGAAACACAAATCATTGATTTTGATGAATATTCAGGTGCTTAATGAATGTTTGTTTAGTGCACCATCAAAGGAATTTTTTGTCTGTAAATAATCTAGTTTGTTTTCATTATTTTATAACTAAAATAATTACATAATCTGAACATTTTAATTTAGGCAAGAACCCCTGTGGTAAATACTCTATATCCTCCATTTTTTAAATTTAATTTTGGAATAAATATTTTATAATGAATAATTTGCAAAAATGTTACGACATTAGTTAAACTTTTTTTTAANTAATTTTGGAATAAATATTTTATAATGAATAATTTACAAAAATGTTACGACATTAGTTAAACTTTTTTTTAAGACTGAGATCTTATAAAATATTTTTCATTTTATTTTTTAGTTTCACGAGAGTTCTCAACATATTTTTCGTTTTGTGAGAAAAGAGTTCNAACAATTTTTGTATTGTGTATACAGTCTAATATCTATTACTAAATATATTTATCCCATCCTTCTTAATTCATTTTAATTTAAGTGCTTCTTGGGTTGTGCAAGTAGTTGGTATACCGAAAAGAAAATGAAAAATGACAACTTTCATTTTTGTTTCGGTAAAAAATTAAGTTGCCTAAACTTGTAATGAAACACAAATCATTGATTTTGATGAATATTCAGGTGCTTAATGAATGTTTGTTTAGTGCACCATCAAAGGAATTTTTTGTCTGTAAATAATCTAGTTTGTTTTCATTATTTTATAACTAAAATAATTACATAATCTGAACATTTTAATTTAGGCAAGAACCCCTGTGGTAAATACTCTATATCCTCCATTTTTTAAATTTGATTTTGGAATAAATATTTTATAATGAATAATTTGCAAAAATGTTACGACATTAGTTAAACTTTTTTTTAAGACTGAGATCTTGTAAAATATTTTTCATTTTATTTTTTAGTTTCACGAGAGTTCTCAACATATTTTTCGTTTTGTGAGAAAAGAGTTCNGTAAAATATTTTTCATTTTATTTTTTAGTTTCACGAGAGTTCTCAACATATTTTTCGTTTTGTGAGAAAAGAGTTCCATTCACACAACCCTGAATGCCTATTCCTTTTGTATTATCCTGAAAATTTTTAGTGGCAAAATACATTGTGAAATATTGATGTGTGTGGAATGTACACTGAAGAGCGAGAAAAATGGAAATGCTGTTTTTATTCAGCTGCCATGTACTGCATTCTAATCACAACTTATGTTTAAGATAACACGCATGATGAACCATGACACTGTGTCAATCAATGAAAATGCCCATACTGTCCAGAGAACCATGCACACCGATGCAACCACATCATTTTGTAGATCAGCCCTTCGCATCAATGCTATCCCAACCTTTGAATGGCAACACTGCTCCTTGTGCACAGTACATCCACACATAAATCCAACCACCTGACCACTGACCAGCAAGCAAGTGCCACACATGCACTCCGTTCCTTTTTATTTATAACATGGTTGCTTCACTCCCAGGCTCACCAGCACTGCAAATGGAAAATTCACTAACAGTAATGTAACTTGTATACCAAAGAACATCTTAACCAATCAAAATAAATTTTCGTTTTATCAAGACGTGTCTTACTTTTTTGTGATAGTGTATTTCAAAATGGTCTTGTTCCTGGTGTTTAATTTATGGTAATGCAGATTCTAAGTTATTGCATTGTCTGTAAACATACTGCTGGAGACCTGAAGTATAATTTTGAAGAAATCACCTTATAATATTAGTGTTAAATTAGTGTATAAGTCTCATTTCCATATGGGAAAGGTGAACACGAGACACTCCACATTGTGTTTGACCTATGCGCGGCACCATGGTCCTGTTCATGTTCATTTCTACGTGCACAATGGTTGCTTATGCAGAGCTGAGGTATCACTTTGCTCAGAATACATCACTCTATTAAGAAAAATTTACATTTCACCAATAAATTGTCAAATTTTTCTGTCAGAGGTGTACAATCATGACTTAATGAACACAGTTAGCTAAATGGGTTTTGATACAATTTTTGCAATATAAATGTATGCTTATTAAATCTTTTTTTGCGTTAACCATGATTTTGATTTACTGTACCCCCCCCNCTTGTGCAAACAAAAAACATTTCTTATTAGTTTTTAAGAAAATTGTCATGTGTTTAAATTGATGAAATTCAGCCTTGATATCTCTGTAGACCAATCAGTTTTAAAGTTCATAGCAAAGCCTTAGGTTCTTTTTAAAGGATTTGCACCTCTTACCTTTCAGCAATAAATTTTACATTCTTCTAAAATTAATTTAAATAGTGAATTGGTCTTTATCTTAAGGGAAATCATAACCTTATATCTTCTATTTGCGAAGTCCAGGGATCTCTAATTGCTCAAAACTCTAAAGGGTTAGGTTTATAGCACGGTATGCCAGCATATTGATTTTGTTCTCTTTCATTTTCTTAATCCATAACATTCACATTTATGTAGTTTTTATAGCTAACAAACCCTAACAAAATTTTCCATTCTCAATTTTAAATTTAACTGCAGTGTCTGCACCCATTCAATACTACACATGTGTTTTTAAGTCCTTACCAAATTTTGTATGTTGTCCTTGAAGTTCAGTATTGTATTACTTATCTATATACACCACACACATGGGAGCTGATATAATGTTCTTCTCAAAGGCTTCAGACAAATAGGTGTAATCTCAGTTTCACCTTGATTAATTTCTGTTCAGTATACTCATCACCAACTGTGTAACATACAACCCTTATCTTGTAATTACTCATAGTTCTTATGATAAAAGGAACACTTCTTTACACCTCAGCGACTAATTCAAATTTGTGTGTATCAGGGGAAACATGTAAATGCATGGAGAGCTTTTGTAAAGAGTGAAATACATTTTTGACAAAGTTTTGCTTACAATTATCACAAATGCTCAATTTCACAATCCCCTCCCCCTGTGCAGACGCACTGTGTACATCTGCACAATAGTCAAACTCATCCCACACATAAGTAAGAATTCCTGGTGGTTTTACTGCAGCCAATGCTGTTATGTGGTTTCGAAGTTCGTTCATTGTTGTAGGAAGGGACAGCACATAAACTAAATCCTTCACAAACCCCCACAAGAAAAAAATCACAGACCTTGGTGACCAGTCGTGTAATGCCAAATTAGCAGGTTCCTTACAGTTGATCCATTGGTGTAGAGGCTTGTTTACAAAAATGTTTGAACTTTCAAGTGCCAGTGCGATGGTGCTCCATCCTGCTGGAAAATGAAGTCAGCGGAATCTGCCTGTAACTGCAAGAAAAGACAGTTGTGCAACATTTGGTATGAGATTCCTGTGATATTGTTGTCAGGAAAAAAGAACAAACTCGAAACCTTTTCTCGGGGAATAGCACAGAACACATTCCCTTTGGAACACATAAAAGTCTCTCATGTTTGACTACAGCATGTGGCTGCTGTGATCCCCATATCCATATGCTGTGGTGGTCCACCGTACCCCTGAGATGAAACATGGCCACATCACTGAGCACTAAGTGTGATAGAAGAGTGTCATCTTCCATTTCCTTTTCAGGAATGAATGCTATAAATTCCACATGTCGTTGTTTATCACCTCAAACAACTTGTTTGTAGAAATTGCTTGTGCCAGCATCACATGCTCTGAGCATTAGGGGGTGCAGTGCTGTACTCTCACCAAAATTATGCTGCACAGTTGTCACAAACTTGCAATTGTTAAACTGGAGAATGCAAAAGGTCTCCTGTTGTGGGGTCGTCATCTTGACGCATATTGAAGGGAGCTCGCCTGCTTACTACTCACCATCTATGCACCAGGGAGCATGGCTCAACAGAGCACCAAGTCGGCACCCAAAAGATTCAGCACCCAAGGGGACAGGGGGGCATATTGAGCATTTTTGATACTTGTAAGCNCACCAAGTCGGCACCCAAAAGATTCAGCACCCAAGGGGACAGGGGGGCATATTGAGCATTTTTGATACTTGTAAGCAGAGCCTTATTATTAGACATGTATTAGCTCTTTACTGCATGGTTTGCTGTTCCTTAGTTTAAAATAAGTATATTTTTTTTAAATAGGATGGATATTTTTGAAACAACCTGTATTTGCAATGGAGTAACACATCAGTGAAATGTGATTTGTGTAATGGAGATCTAACACCTTTGAAAATGCAATTGGTAATATCATTCCCCTTCATTAAGTAAATAAGGGTTACCACCATGTGTTTGCATGAAATTTTGTAACACTGAGCTGTAAATAATTTATCAAGAAAAATTATTAATCAGTACATGTTAATTAACAGAAAAGGTCATCTTGTCGGAACATACTCGGGGTACCGTTTTTTAGAAATCCTTGTGCAAAGTTCAAAACAGAATGTGAGTGGTCTGATGTAGGATTTGTGACTGAACAATACACAAGTGGAAAACAAATAGCACTAGCTATACTACTTGAAGTGTGCAAAGTGTCATGTGCTAGGTGTGAGTCCAGGTGATTTGCATTAACGAATGATGATGGCACGTGTTTATCTTTGAAGTTTAATGGCAATGGTGAGTTCATGTTATTATGATGGTTTGATTGGACTGTGTCCATTGCCAACCATGAGACTAAATAAAAATCTCTTACACACACACACACACACACACATACCACTCAGCAAGACAAAAGACGAAAAATCCTTTTACAACACCACAGACAGATAATTAGGAAAAGCTGTTTCCTTGTCAATGAAGAATAAATATGTATCTAATTAAAATGACAAAAATATTGACGAACAGCTTAATATTACAAAACAGGACAGACAACGAAAGCAAACCAAAAGAAAAGACAACATGATGATGAAAATGAAAACACTACACAAGTGAACAAAACAGTGCCAATAACAATATGAGTGGACACAGCTAAACAATAAATCTCAAAAAACAGACAAAAATAGGACAAAAATCTTAATAACAAGGAAACAGANCACCAAGTCGGCACCCAAAAGATTCAGCACCCAAGGGGACAGGGGGGCATATTGAGCATTTTTGATACTTGTAAGCGGAACCTTATTATTAGACATGTATTAGCTCTTTACTGCATGGTTTGCTGTTCCTTAGTTTAAAATAAGTCTATTTTTTTTAAATAGGATGAATATTTTTGAAACAACCTGTATTTGCAATGGAGTAACACATCAGTGAAATGTGATTTGTGTAATGGAGATCTAACACCTTTGAAAATGCAATTGGTAATATCATTCCCCTTCATTAAGTAAATAAGGGTTACCACCATGTGTTTGCATGAAATTTTGTAACACTGAGCTGTAAATAATTTATCAAGAAAAATTATTAATCAGTACATGTTAATTAACAGAAAAGGTCATCTTGTCGGAACATACTCGGGGTACCGTTTTTTAGAAATCCTTGTGCAAAGTTCAAAACAGAATGTGAGTGGTCTGATGTAGGATTTGTGACTGAACAATACACAAGTGGAAAACAAATAGCACTAGCTATACTACTTGAAGTGTGCAAAGTGTCATGTGCTAGGTGTGAGTCCAGGTGATTTGCATTAACGAATGATGATGGCACGTGTTTATCTTTGAAGTTTAATGGCAATGGTGAGTTCATGTTATTATGATGGTTTGATTGGACTGTGTCCATTGCCAACCATGAGACTAAATAAAAATCTCTTACACACACACACACACACACACATACCACTCAGCAAGACAAAAGACGAAAAATCCTTTTACAACACCACAGACAGATAATTAGGAAAAGCTGTTTCCTTGTCAATGAAGAATAAATATGTATCTAATTAAAATGACAAAAAAATTGACGAACAGCTTAATATTACAAAACAGGACAGACAACGAAAGCAAACCAAAAGAAAATACAACATGATGATGAAAACGAAAACACTACACAAGTGAACAAAACAGTGCCAATAACAATATCAGTGGACACAGCTAAACAATAAATCTCAAAAAACAGACAAAAATAGGACAAAAATCTTAATAACAAGGAAACAGANCAGTGGACACAGCTAAACAATAAATCTCAAAAAACAGACAAAAATAGGACAAAAATCTTAATAACAAGGAAACAGATTTTCCTAATTATCTTTCTGTTGTGTTCTAAAGGGTTTTTTCATCTTTTGTCTTGCTTAGTTGTATGTGTGTGTGTAAGAGATTTTTATTTAGTCTCATGGTCGACAATGGACACAGTCCAATCAAACCATCATAATAACATGGCATATTGTGCTGTGCAGCACCTAGGGGCGCACTTGTAAATAAGTGGTACTGTGACTGCAAAATGAACACAAGGCAAATAATACAGTAGTAAACAAATTTTTTGAAATATTACAAACTCTAACATTTACAAAAGTTTATGCCCTAATGATACTGTATACAGAAACTGTTCAAAAGTTCTACAGTTGGCTTCAAGACGGGCATTGTGTGTTGCCTACCTGGCAGACCACTCACCATCAGCTTGCAACTTTCCACACAGTTTTCTCAAAAATGGTTCACCTGGGAGTGTTACGACAAGACAACCTTTCCTGTTAATTTAGACATTCAGATTCATAATTTGTCTATTTTAAATTAAAATCATTTCGACACTCGACTTTCAGGGCTGCATAGCTCCCTTAATAGTCCCTTAAGAGAATAGTGGTACCTAAGTTTTGATCTTACATTTTCACAAGGAATAACCTAGTGGAGTTTGCCGGGGTTGTTCAAAAACATCCTCAGTAATAGGAATACATTACTAACTTTAAACATATTTCAAACTGAAACTTTTGAACTTTGTTAACTTGTAAATATGTTTACATAAACATGTATTTTATGGTTTCCTAGTGTATGAAATTAAGTTATGAAGTAATAAGTAATTATAAATATGTGGTTTTTTAATGGTAATCACTACTTGGGTTCAACATTTATAATTAACTTGATCCTCAGCCACCAAAATTTTTGTAAGATGATGCTTGCTCTACAAACAGTAATTTGTTCTCAGCATTGTCAGTAAAACAAAACTCACGTGAAAAGGAGGATGAACTGATTATTTCAAGTTGACTCCTTTCATGCCTTGTTTGAGCAACACATAACCTTGTGTGTTTAACTAAGCATTTCTGAAATAAACCAGTGAAAAAATATTTTCTGCCTTTATAATTATACCATTGTGTTATAACGCTTAACGGGCATGTATACAGCAATTTTTACAGTCAATTTGGAATGGTGGTTCTGTATTTCAGTCTTTTATTGTAGTTGTAAATTAAGTCAGCTTCTTTTCATTTAGTAGATATAAGTTTAAGAATTGGTGAGATAAAATATTTGTTTTTCTCGCCATTTATCTTTATCACTTGATCTACTCGTAGATATGCCAAGACAGTGTTAATTTCTTTGAGAGGTGGAATGATACACAGAGAAAGGAGAAACAAACACTGCTTTTAAAAGGGCTCAGTCAACTACAAACAGCCAATAGGTAGTGGATTCAGGTGCCATTAAAATCAGGAAGTTCGTTTTTCTACCTCACTACATAAAAATCAACACATTGGTTTGTCTTTGCAAAACCAAACAGTTAAATTCAACTGTACTTACACATTGTCATTACAAAACTGTGTAGGTATGTAATCTACATAAATCAAACTGGTAACATATTTCAATAAGAAATAATGGTCAGTAGGTGGCAGTCAATACTGTTTTTTTTACATATGATTCACAGTATCTTCATGAATATAACAATTATACATGACTGTTAATGAAATTGGTTCTTGGTGAATTGTAGCCCCATAAGAGCTAGTATATTTTCTTACACACATATATATATATATATATATATATATATATATATATTTTTTTTTTTTT